>VKOC01018280.1:0-15784 GCA_009364415.1 Spea multiplicata
CACCCCTCTCTTACCGGTGCTTCCAGCCGGGGAAGCGGGTTGCCGTCTCCTTCCCCTGCAGCCGGAAGGAGGTGGAGTTGGCAGCGGGGGTTTGTATGCGTCCGTCCCGCATACATTCCCCGGCTGTCAGAGATCAGCACCGGTGCGGGGAACTCTGATCTCTGACAGTCGGGGAATGTCTACGCGACGGACGCAGACAACCCCCGCTGCTAGCCACACCTCCTTCCGGCTGCAGCGGACGTTGTCTACGCGCATCGCGTAGACGTCAACCCGCTACCCGGCAGGAAGCACCGGTAAGTGTGTGTGGCGGGGGGGTTTAAATGGGGGGGAGACAGGAGGATCCAGGTCCCCTGCAGCGGTGCGGGGGATCTGGATCTTAGTCTCCTAATCAGACCTCTATTTGAGGTCTGATTAGAAGACGACCCCGATTACAAGACGAGGGGCATTTTTCAGAGCATTAGCTCTGAAAAAAACCTCGTCTTATAATCGGGCAAATACGGTACATTGAATTCAGGAGGCATCATTAGACTTTATACAAACTCTTTTAAGCACCTATATATTAGTATCACCCAACCTACAGAAACTAACCTACAATCTTGGAACTGGGGGCTATAGGTTTTCCAGAAGCAAGCCAGCTAGAGGGTGGTCTTAGACATGTCTCGAAATAGCCTAGCTTGTCCTGGAAATGCTAATACCGTATTTGCTCAATTATAAGATGGCCCACAAATTTGAATATTAATTTCGGAAAACAAGAAAAAGCCAGAATATAAGACTATCCTATAGGAAAAAAGTTTTACTAGTAAATATTAATTGACATGTAAACTATTTTTTTCATATTTAATTAAAAACTATAATTTTTATTTCCTTTTATTTGCCAACCTGCCCCCCAGTTATGCGCATCTGACCCCAGATATGCCTTATACCCCCTTATATGCTACTCTGCCTCCCTTATCTACCACTCTGCCCCAGATATGCCTTTTAACCCCCTATATGCCACTGTGCCTCCCGAAAACCATTATACAACCACCCAACTTACCAGTGCATCACTAGACTTGACCCCCATGCTTCACACTCCCTGGTGTCTAGTGGGGCAGCCGGTGGTGGTCTGTGCAATGCATGCAGACAACCTCTGCTGCTGCTGGCCGGTACTTCCGCCGGGGCTTCTATGACTGAGCACCAGAAGGTCATGTCACCCCGGTACTCTGTCATAGAAGCCCCGGAGCTGGACCTAGAATTGCTGGAAATGCACATCCCGCAAACGTTCACCGGCTGCGGGATGAGCACAGACAACCTCTGCTGCTGCCAGCACTTCTGCCGGGGCTTCTATGGTGGAGCACCGGATGGTCATGTGATGCCGGCGTTCCATCATAGAGGCCCCAGAGGAAGTGCCAGCAGCAGCGGAGGTTCTCTGCACGCATCCCGCAGACGCCCACCGGCTGCCAGATAGAAGGATCCAGGCTCCCTGCAGCGCTGTGGGGGATCTGGATCTTAGTCTTGTAGTCAGACCTCTATTTGAGGTCTGATTATAAGACAACTTCGAATATAAGACAAGGGATATTTTTCAGAGCATTTGCTCTGGAAAAAACCTAGTCTTATAATCGAGCAAATACGGTATTTATCAAGTTGCTCGGTCCTAACAAAAAAATGATAAGGATGCTAAAAGTATGTATAAAAAGGTATGTCAAAGGATGCTGAAATTACCTCCAACAGCCCTGATGGGACAATGCTTATATCAGAAACGGCTATTTTTAATCTCCTGAAAAAAAGTGTATTTACTTGTCAGTGGTATGTAATTTTAGCACAAAAACAATGCTTTTCATGTCCTTGCAAGAATGGATATGTCTCTAACTGCAATATGGTAGATACCATCTAAAGAGGTCATGGGGATTGATTATATTCCCATGAATAGAAGCAATGTGATTTCACTCAGCTTGTTCAAATATATTTAAAATATAATAAGTGAAAACACTACTTAGAATTAAATTATTTACATTTACTGTGCTCGCACTAATAAGCAACAATCTAACTGATTTCTCTTGACTCAACGAACCTGTGAATAACAGATATAAAAAGGTGTCCCGACTTCCTATTAGCGCCTGCATAAATAAGCAATTGCTCAGTAATCCATCAAACATACAGCGGCTATATCAATGCAGTCTTTCACAGGCCAATCACTTTGTCAGCGCATTTGGCATAAGAAAAATTGAGATACTGCATCCGGAACATTAACCACGAATGTGAAAGGTGATATATGCCTATGTTATAAGGTAAAGAAAGGCTTTGCAAAAATAGAGCAGTAAACATAGCAACAGCGACTTTACTGGTCACTGCCCGTCATGTCCGTCCTGCACCTGCTGACCAAGGGCTTGAATACTTAATCTATCCAATAACAAGACAGGTCCATTTGTATCTACCTATATCCAGCGCAATTCTGCATATTCTCTAACCATACACTTGTATTTAAACTTGCAACAATATCAAGGGATACAAGTACATATTGCTGCTAAACCTGAATTTACAAATGAAATGTCACCTTCAGAAATCCTACATCATGCAGTTTGGTTTACTTTAAAAAAGAAATTGGGTCTATTCACTAAGACTTGTGAGTTGAGTTAAGGGTTAACTCAACTGATCAGACTGAAATTAGGTTGCATGGATTCTAATGCTAACACTCACAAATAACTTGTGAAACAACCTGCTGCAGAAAGAGCTGGAGTGTAGATAATGTATAGTTAAATTAGTGAGATTTTAACTATACACATTATACAGGCCAGCTCGGATATTCTTGCTGGAGAAACTTTTCAATGAATGCTGTATTTTGGGACTTAAAAGAAGAATTTCCCTTTAGTAAATAAGCACCATTGTATGTACAAATTAAATAATCCATGTTTGTGTATTAGAAGTTTATCTTTGGATACAACTTGTCAGAGGCGTATTTGGGGGCTTGTCAGTTGTGTTGCATATCTGGGAGTCTGGGTGACTTTCCCCTTTCTTCTGAGAAGATGGTGGTGTTTGGCCATGGCTATTCCCTGCCCACTATCCCTCCTACTCCCAACCAGTTGAAGGCTCTCTGGTGCAATCGTACTCTACCCGTGGGTAGCCCTGCTGTGACACAGTGTTAGCCCTACCCCTTGTGGGACCACTTCTACAGGAGAGGGAGAACTCTACCCTGGGATGTTCCTGCATATAGTTATGGGATATATAGGATGATTTCTCTTTTGTGGCTTATACAAACATTTTGGATCTGATAACCATATAATGAAGGGAAAGAAAGTAATTTATAGACAAATCATTTTTCAAGTGAAGCAAAAATATATTTTCCTGAAAATAGAGATTTTTTATCTTAAATTGAAACTTTAAAAAATACACATACTCATTATGAGTGGGTTCCTTAAACGTCAATAACAAAGATTGTTGAATGCTACAAGGTAAAGTATTTTTTCTGTAAAGAAAAATGTGATGGGATATTTTTTGCTCTGTTTGTCCTTCCTTTCTTTTTTGTCCTTGTCGTTTGCGCTATAAAATATTAATAGATATTGTATTGTTATTTGCAAGGTAAATTCTATTAATAGGTGAATTCAATAGGACGTTAAGCTACACAACCTTCAAAAATTATAACGAATGACATATTTAATAAACAATGTTCTGAACAAGTAACATGGTTATAGTTGCAATTTTTCCTTGTACGGATCAGGAGTACTTGTAAGGAATAAATACTCTACCGTTCTGTACTTGATATTAAAGTCATCACCATACCTGGGAACTCAGGTTAGGTCAAGCACAGCTTCCCAGGTCTCTGGATCACTTTCCTCTTTCTTTTACAAAGGCTGGACATGGGAGCCGTGTTTCACTCGAGATTCTCCACTGGGAGACAACATAAGTGATATTTAGGTCAGTTGGTGAATGGGGAAATGCAGAACAAGTGGAATCATCTGGGAAATGCAAGGTTTGAAACAGGCATATTGAACAAAACTTTGTGGGTTTAAATAAAGCCAGGGGCGTATTCTGGCTTAGGCTGACAAGGCAGGTCCAGAGGAGTGACAGCTCCTGAGCCACATAATAGGAATGCTGGTCACTCTATTTGCTTTTCGAGGTACTCACCACTTCTTTATCGATGTTTAAATGCTCCCAATCCACCAGACAGCACACAGACTGAAGTACACAATTTACATATTTAATACATAACCCCCTTTGACATCAAAGAAATATTACACTAATTAAAAACAAAGAATCAATATACTGATAATTGCAACATAAACATGTTTTTACACAGCATCTGAAAACAGTAGCATATTTTTTTCTTCAGCACAATTTTAAAACAGAATCTGAAAATAAACAATGCAGAAACAAAATCACTTAATTACTCCAAGAGACTTATGATATTATCCAAGAAAGAAACTACTAGTAGTATATTACATAAACCAGTGCCACTCCAGTTTTTCATTTATGCCAAGATGTGTATCCACCATTCCTCTTTGTAATAACTTTCTCTTCCTATCTCTTTCCCTACTCAATGGGGGTACATGTTCCAACATGTGGTATCGCAATTGCGTCACACTGTGGGCTGCCTTCCTAAAATGCATGGCTCAATACCATGGAGTTTCCTTCTGTATCTCTCTTCCTGAGATATGACATCATATACCAAGTGCAAAGCACAGCACTGAAGGTAAATACACCACTGATTTTACCATTTAATTGTACATCTTGTATTGTAGAATTAGATAAGTTCAAATGCAGGGGGCATCACTCCAAAATGCACTTCAGGATTATTCAAAGCAAGCGAACAGCTACCTTGAGCACAGACATGATGTCATAACCAACAAGAATCAAAAGCCACTCCACCAAACAGTTTAAGAAGCAGGTAGTGAATAAAAGTAATTTCAAGTGCAAGTCAAGTATTTATTTTCATATTAATTTGCAAAGTTGTTAGAAAACATTCAGGTAAACTGAAATAATGAGATAAAAATTAACTTGATAAAACTATACTTCTATAGGAAATAATATGAAAGAACATTTTACAAGAGCAGGCTTTTGAAGTGTTCTGGTTATACTACAGCAATGAATATATTCAAGGATATTCATGATTTCCATGTCATTAATTTTCTGTATCTCACGGAAATGTGGTCTCTACAGATTTGTTATGGCATAATGCTGATGATTTCGTTAGAAGAAAAATAATTAATGGTCAATGTGTCCTGGGATTCAGTTTTCAAATTCATTTTAGATTAGTTATGTTTATCCACCTAATAGATTCCTTATTCTGTTTGTATCTTTACTTGTAATCGCCGGACCGACCTAACATTTCTTATCTTTAGTCTTCAAGAGGACTACTATGAAAGCAGAGCCCTACTAATCTTGCTGCATATCTGATGTTTAACTTCATCAAATTTCCATTACATTAACTTCATAGACCAGTCCTATCGCTCTTTCCCTCTATTTTAGAAAGCGTTTCTTAAAAAAAATGGAGTATCATTAAGAATTGTTTTCCTTACTTGAGGGTTTCATGTTACACCTCTTATGTAGAAGTCTGGTACCAGTAACATTATATTATCTTGGAGTACAGTTCTGCTTGACTCATGCTTATTGATTAAGGGGCTTAGAAACTGAAACTGCAAAGATACGCTCAAGGTTAGATTGCTGGAAACCTTAAACTAGGACAGTGACAAATAACTCATCTGTAATTTCCTCTCCAGCATTAAAAACATATTTTGTAGGAATGATTATGATCTAAAATATGAAAAGACAATATTTCTTCAAAATATGTAAAATTGTGGTGGTATTAACTGAGGATGTTTTGCCTCCAAAAACCTGAGACTTTTTCAGTATTTACACACTATGCTTCCTTAAACATTAATTTTTCGTGCACACAAGTTATATATTGCTCCTTCAAGGACAGGAAGTGCTTCCTTTTGATACCATTTTTAGATATATAGTCCAACACTTACCGGTAGTATGAATAATACATTAAAAATATTTTAAAAAAAAAACACAATTTTTTTCCTAATATTTTGCTATGAAAACGGTCTCCAAACAATGTAATGTCTTAAAATTGAAAGAAGAGACATGTATAGGTTTTCTTTAATATATATATATTTTTTGTTAGAAGTTACGGTGCCCAAAATGGAAAATACTGGTTCATTTTTGCAAGCTCATGGCCCATGTCTCATTAGGGACTGTTTAGTAGCCCACTAGCTGAAAATATACCCACAAAAGTACATAATTTTGAAGAGAAGGCAAGCCACGGTATTTCACTCTGAGCATTTGAACACATTTTGTCCCCAAACTTTCTATAATATGGAGATGCAGCTGAATCCATTGTGGTGGGTTTTTCTGCAGTTGCATGTCATCTGTGCAAACAATCATATTCCACCACAATGGATTCAGCTGCATCACCAGATTACAGAACTGCCCCACATGTTTAGGTTTTTGTATATATTTTTTTAAATGACACTCTAATTCTACTGACCAAGAGCGCACAGAATAGAGCAATGTAGGCACAACAAAACTAAAGGGATTGATGACAATATGCTATACGAACATAATTTAGATAAAAGATACATTTTCACAAGAATGCCAGCCTTTTGTTCGCCTTTTTTGTGGGCCACAATGCCCATCACTCTTATAGCCAGCTTGGTTGATGGTATTGGGAGTTGTAATCAACAATGAGTAGCCCATTTCTAAAAAATATTATTTGTGTTTTGTGATTATTTATTTATTTATTTATTTGCGGGTGGGGGGAGAGGTGGCTGGCTGTGCCATAATGTCTGCTCCCCTGCACAATGGCAGGATTAGAAGTTTTTTTTGCATGTGCCAGCCAGCTGATCTAACGTTCTTTACACTTTTTAAATTCCCCTCCCCCTTTTCAACTTTTTGGAGGCTCCTGATTGGTCTTTGACTATACATGAACAAAGCGTGGCATTCATTGAAAACACAAGGCATTCAAAGAACGGAAGTCTTGCTTGATCGTCCAAGACTTCCGACTTGAGGGAAAATTAATGTTTCCTGAGAACTGCTTACCCTCCATTCCACCCCATGTGGCATTTTTGCATATTTCTGAATGATAAGGACGAATGATAGTAATATGACAAAATTATTGCCTGGGTGACACCGGTTACAATCTTTTGTACTTTTGTACTTAGGACCACATATCACAATTTGTATTCATTTGCAATGACTTTTTCAATAAATCAGCTTATTTCAGATGATCAAAGCCTATTTGGTAAGAGGCTGAGCTTTTCCAAGACTTATGTGGCTGATAAGAATCCCCCATATCACCCCCCCAATTATTTTCCTTTAATTTTGTACATCATTATGTTGCCCCTAATTACTTTTCAATCCCTACCATTGAAACTACTGTAAAATAAATTGCTGGTTTAGACACCCATGCCAGTAATCTACTAACACTGATACATTATAATATAACACAACAAAAGTGTGTTCCACAGCACAAACGTACAAAAATACCCAAACTTCTTTGCTTGCATTCAATAAGTAAAGTATCAGGAATGATGTTAATAATAAAGGAAATATTAACAGGCAAGGCAGTGTGCAAAAATAATGCAAATAGTGTAGACTAGGCCAATAGTCATCATCATCATCATCCATAGAAGTGCACCAGACCTGTCTGGGAATACTGTGCAAATAGTTCTCTGAACAAAGTTAAATTCAATAAAATAGGTCCGTTGCAAGGTGGAAGTAATAACATAATTGACAAAAAAACATGGATATAAAATCTAAAAGAGATAAATCCGAAAATGTATACCCTTCTAAGACTAGACATGATGTTTAACAAAACAAAACAAAACAGGAAAGCACTAATGATTAGTGGAAACCCTTGTGTATTGGTTTGATTTTTTTTTTTATTTTAGGTTGTGTTTAAAGAAAGCAATTGTGGTTAATATTAGTATCAGAACCTCATGCCTACTGAGATATGAAAAAACTCCTTTGACCATTATATGATCAGTCTCAGCTGCCGATCTAGTTAGCGAGAAGAAGAAAGATAATGACAATAACTGGCTGATGATGATTGTCCATGGAGGTTAATCACAAATATACTAGTGATGGACTCAAATAACATTAATCTCACAAAACTCATACATGAATGCACAGTAAAGTAGGTTTAAATTTCACATTTTCATTTGGGTCGACGAACGGACTCACCATCACATAGGTAGATTGTTTTTTTCCAGAGCTGCCGAGGCTCTTGCTTATGTCCCTGAGCATGTTTCAACAAATGCTGTTTATAGAGAGTAAAAAAAATCAATGAATTGTTTTCCAGGTTTACTATATAATCGACAAAACACATTTGTCGCCAGGAATAAATCATGTATTGTGTTCAAATCATCTATATAAAACATACTTCTTAACAGGTAAACATATTTCAGATGGATTGTTAATGTGTTCCTAGGCGTTTCTGCGTGTTTTCTTCCTATTAGTGACTGCAGGAATACCTAAGATAAATAAAAACCCTGGAAACATAATGTTCACGATTTTCTGTTTAACTGTGACAACAGTAAATTGAGTATATATCGTGAAGGAAAAAAATTATTTGATCCCCTGCTGATTTTGTACATTTGCCCAATGACAAAGACATGAACAGTCTATAATTCTAATGATAGGTTTATTTGAACAGTGAGAGACAGAATAATAACAAAAAATCCAGAATAACTAATTTCAAATAAGTTATTGATTTGCATTTTACTCAGTGAAATAAGTATTTATTGTCTCACAACCCTAAACGACTCTTTAATATGTTTAATTCCCTGCTTCGACTGATCACTACTTCCCCTTCCACTAACCTTAATGTATCTGACTTTGCCATGTCCCCATCCCTTCCCATCTCACCCAGTCTCTTTCATCTACCCTTGTCCCTACTCTTATTCATATCTTCAACCTCTCCCTCACTACTGGATCTGTCCCATTCTCCTTCAAGCACGCTGCCATTACTCCTATCTTGAAAAAGTCCTCCCTCGACCCGACTGATCTCTCCAACTACCGTCCCATCTCTCCGCTTCCTTTCACATCCAAGGTTGTTGAAAGAATTGTTTATATACAATTAACTAAGTTCCTAGACTCCAGTTTCCTGCTTGACCCTCTTCAATCTGGTTTTCGCCCTTGACACTCTACTGAGACCGCCCTTGCTAACTAATGACTTACTCACTGATAAATCCAAGGGCCACTACTCAATGCTAATCCTACTGGACCTTTCTGCTGCTTTTGACACTGTGGACCAACCTCTTCTCCTTCAAATGCTTCATGATCTTGGCATCCGTGATACTGCTCTCTCATGGCTCACTTCCGACCTCTCTGAACGTACCTTCAGCGTCTCTGTCTCCAGTAACACTTCCCCTCCCCGCCCTCTCTCTGTTGGGATACCCCAAGGCTCAGTTATAGGACCCCTTCTGTTCTCTCTTTACACCTCCCTTGGCAAACTGATCTCATCCTTTAGCTTTCAATACCACCTGTACGCTCAACGAGGTAAGATCTTGCATGGAGCCCCAGACCGAGGGAGATTGACAGTTATTTTGTGTTTCTTCCACTTTTGTGTCACCTTTTCACCAAGCTGCTTGGTGATGGTCTTGTAGCCCATTTCAGCCTTATGTAGGTCTACAATCTTGTCCCTGACATCCTTGGACAGCTCTTTGGTTACCTGTGCTTGTTACCTGTGTAAAAGACAGATTACAATTTATTTGAAATGCGTTATTCTGGATGTTTTTGTTGTTATTCTGTCTCTCACTGTTCAAAAAAAACTATCATTAAAATTATAGACTAATCATGTCTTTGTGAGTGGGCAAACGCACAAATTCAGCAGGGGATCAAATACGTTTTTCTTTCACTGTATATATATATATATATATATATGTATACATATACACAGTATATATTTGTGTGGGTATAGCATAATGCTTCCAGTTTTAATCTAGGTCTTTGTGTAATAAGAATCATGTTATTGTACAGTATGCCCAAGACTATGCTATTGTTGGGTGTCTGGCCAAACCTATTTGGCTGAGACATATAAGAAAGACAGATGTGTGTAGCAGGATTAATTAATTCTGTCCAGAATAACTAACCGCACAAGACTTGCAGCTCAACTCAACAGCTGTGCTAAAATGTGTTGGCAACTTGTCATCATATTATCACAATTTAAGAGACATGCATATGCATTCAACTATACATATAACGATTCTAAATCAGACGTTAGACTTGAATTTTCCAGACCTACCCAGGTATAAAATGTTATGACCAGCAATGCATTATGTAAATACCAAGAAGGCATTGCATTTTTCT
Organism: Spea multiplicata; assembly: GCA_009364415.1. Taxonomy (NCBI): domain Eukaryota; kingdom Metazoa; phylum Chordata; class Amphibia; order Anura; family Pelobatidae; genus Spea; species Spea multiplicata. The sequence continues at coordinate 10,288 of VKOC01018280.1, forward strand.
TTGTGCTTGACTATAGTAGTAGAATGATCAGAACTAGTGAATTGTAAATAAATGTGCATCGTATCATAATTCAGCCATTATAGTTAAATTGCCATGTTGAACAGGTTTGAGTTATTTATAGGATTTAAGTGCATTATTTGAAAAACATTTAATTTGTACTTATTATATAATTCTAAATTTCCTATTGTTTATGTACCTTGTACCGAGCAAACATTCTAAGCTCAAAAAAGGAGAGATTTGGACCCCCGGGGGGTACCTTAGCTGGATTCCAAACTGTCTATGGCCTTTTATTTCAGAGTATAAAACAAAAAAAAAAAACAAATTGCATCCACCCTTCCATGCACTTCTTGCTATATCTTATCTATAAATGTGGTTTGCTAGCTGTACCAACTGACACCATGGGGCTCAAAAAAACAACATCTAGAATACAGAATGTCATAATTTTAAATTGCAGAGGTTCTCTAACAACATTGTTCAAATTCATCATTTTGTGCTGAACATGCTGGCAAAAAGCAGTATACTAATATTCAGATTTATTTAATCCTCTTTAATTATTGACTGTGTCTGCTGATTTATCTATATTTGCTACTTTGGGTATTGCCAATACATTTATACTTAAACAGCGTTTCCCACAGGAAATGCCATTAAATACTTTTGGTAGCGTGGATTATTGCTGCGATAAGCTAAACTGTGATTCTTTTAAGGGTTCGGTTTGATCATTACAAGTAATGTACGGTAATATATGTTTCCTTATATAGGCGAGCATTTGGAGAAAATCAATAATCACAGTTTAAAGCACTTGACCAGTAAGGACCAAAACATTAGCTTAAACTGGCTCTATTTTTCATCCTTCACTCCAGCAAAACCATTCCTAACCCATTGATGGGCAGTTTCCTGCTCATTTATAAAAATATCTATAAATATGATATGTGATCATTTGAAACTGGAGAATCTGTTGGTCTTTCCATAAGAAATCCTAATAGCTTTCTAGTGAATCTAGGGAAAGGTGCATGTGGCCAGTAAAGTTTGTATAATGCAAAAACATCTTAAGTATGAAATTAAATGTTTTGACATTTACTTAAATGTGTATGTATATGTATACCATTGGAGTCGCTGGTGTATGGTTTTAGATTGTATGTATGTTGTGTTAGAGTGTGAATGCATGCATGTATGTTTATGGGTCAGTGCATGCTGTTGGAGGGATGTGTGTATGTATTGTGAATTGGTTATTAAGTACGTCTTGTGGAGTCAACGTAGCATCCGGACACTTTATTGTACAGTCCACTTTAGCAGGCAGCATGACAAAAGAAACTACAACTACAACGTAAATCCTTACAAGATGTCCCTTACTATCATGGTTTAAGCTAAAACAAAAAACCACACAGGCATCACCAACCTTTGACCAACAGTCAATTTGCTGCACTTCCATCCTTGCTGTTTCCAGTCCTGCTTCTGTCTACCAACCAACGATTTATTTCAGTCACTGCAGCCAACTACTTGCAGCTGACTTTGGAGTCAGCCTGAACTCATGACCTGGATTCTATTTCACTCCAGTTCTGTGTAAACTGCGGGGTGAAGCACTGACCCACCCTACAATCCTTATGCTCTACCCCAGGGGCCCATATTTAATCATATTCTTATTTGTTATGTTGCACACAATGCATACTCCCCCGGGGCTAAATATCATCCCCCTCACTACAAAACCTAGAGGGGATGTACAGACCATCAAAGATAACACCCTGCATCTTCTCACAGTATATGTAAGTGGTGTTATTTATTTATGTGTGATTGTATATGTATGTTGTAAGAGTGTGTGTATGCATGCATGTGTAAAAGTGTTAGTTGATATGTGTATATGTATGTATATGCTGTTAGAGTGGCTGCATGTATGTATGTGTTAGTGTAGAGCGAACCTGACCATCATCATACCCCCCAACACCCTAATTCATTCCAATACCTAACCACAATCATTATAACCCCCAACAATTTCATATCCCTCCCCACCATCATTTCAATGGTCCATCTCCTATCATTATTACCTTATATTATACCACAATCATCTCCCTCCATCTTCATACTCCCTGACAGTCTAACTTCTTTTCATCTCTATATCCATTCATTATTTCCCCATCATCTTAATACCTTTCCATAAGCCTTCATATTCAATACAATACATGTAATTTTAACACGGTCATAACTAAAACCTCAGGGCTCAGGTGTGAAAATTGCTATACCTAACCTCCCCTCACACTCTGACTTTACAAGCAACAGGTCCCACAGTCCTAAACTTCACATATTGTATGTGCCCCCAAAGAGCTTGCCAGTGTCATTGTTGCAACACCACTGCCTGTGCCATCTTAGCCCACAAACAGCATGTCTGTGTCATCTTTGACCCCACAAAGCTTGCCAGTGTCCTCAAACAGCTTGTCTTTGTCAATATTTGCCCCCAAACAGCATGTCAGTTCTCCCAAACAGCCTTCCTGTTCCATCTTTATTAAGCAGCTTCTCAGTCCCCCCAAACAGTCTGTCTGTGGCACCTTTGCTGCCCACTTACACATACATGTCAACACACACAAATGCCTACACATGTACACATGCACATTCATGCTTCCATAGATTTATGTTAACATACATTCTCATTCATAGATACATACATGCTCTCTCTTGCACCCATTTACCTCACCCACAGCTTTCTTTCTAGCTCCTTGAAACCTGCATGCCATGCTTGCACACTGTGTGTGCTGTGGCGGATATAACATCACATCCCGCGCGGTACTGATTGGCGTGTGTGCAATGGGAGTAATTATACATGTGGCCTTGGCCGCCAATGCAGCTGCATTGGCCACGTCTATTTTGCTCCTGCAGCTTCATTGACCGCTGTGGCCACACGTAATTAGCTCCCCGACAGCCTGCTAGGAAATTTCCCAGTATCCTTGTAAGCCAGCCCAGCCCTGCAACTGTGTTTTTAACCTAGGTGTTGTACTATCTACACCCACTGAAAATTGTTAACATATAAACTCAGGGTTATTCAGTTGGGGTTTAGACAATCAGTAGACCTCAGCCTCAAAAGCAGATGTTCTAGGTTTGGCTGCATTTGCTGTTCATGCAACCACTAAAAACCACATTAGCTTTTGTGTAGCAGGCGAATGCATCTGTGGTGCAGATGGGCCGTGGTTGAGCTCACTCCCCAGGAGAAAATATATTCTTTGCATGCAAACAAAGCTAGAATTAAGGATATACCCAGGGAATATCATTCAAAAAACACCTTCCTAAAGGATAAATATTGGGCCATACATATTACACTGTATGGCCATACATATTACACTGTATGGCCATATATCGCTTAGCTTGCTTCTACTACAACAAAGTACCCCAAGTTTGGCAAGCTTATGTTTTTTAGGTTGTGCATGCCTCAATTTCTGTATAAAGTTTTGTTAAAATAAATTTTGTTACAGTGTAATCATATTCACAGCTGTGGTATACTGTTTCACTTTGTTATTTGCTTTATTATTCCCTTAATAACTAGCTTTAAAAATGTTGATGCGCTTATATGTTAATGCTTGTCAGAGCATCTGCATTCCGTACTCATAAACTTTAATTCAGAATCCTATGAAATCTAGGCTGCTGGCCATATTTATATAAGCACCCATTAATTTCCCTTTATGTTTTCACATATTTTGAGTGAGGTGTGTGTTGAGGCATGTTGTTCTTGGAGATCACCTTTTATGAATAATATGCCATATTTGGGGGTACTGTGACTCTCTATTTGTCAATCCTATAATTCATATTCATTTTATTTTGCAATGAACCTGTCCTGTTTCACTTTTCATTCACATCACGTAAAGGGAATTTTTTTTCCCCTGTTACATCGGAAAATCACAAGGCAAAGTGTGAACTCTCAGTAATTTGTGCTGTGAATTTGCAATGCATCTGTCATGTTTGTCTCATTTTTTTCCCCTCTCTCTTTGAAGGTCTTTTAAAAAAAAACATGGTTCCCTAAACCGGTAAAGTTGACACAATGCCAGCCCTTGACAGATTTTCAGCGTACTTGGCCACGGTGCCAATACAGAGAGCAAAAAAGGGTCTGCTTTGATTTGACAATTAAGATTAACATACGTCAATAAAATGGTCATGAAGCCAGAGGAATATGAAACCTGAATTTAGTTATTTATTTCCTGCATACACATATACAATGCATCCTTTACCTGTATTGTACAGTGGATTTCAAACCATGATTAAATGGACAGATTCATTTCCCTGACAGCCCTAGTAAAAATAATGCACAATTAAATACTATATGCATTCCTTAAAAGAACAGAAACAAAACAAAAAAACAATTAAAGAAGAAGCTTCAGCCTTGAAGCTGCCCTCCTCACCCATGGTCTGTCAAGGTTCCCAGGTTAGATTATGAGGAACCAGCTCCACTGAGCTTCTCCTCCTGGAAGACTGTCATACATTTTTTATTTAATTATGCATTGTTTAGGGTCTGATCAAGACGTCTTCCAGGTGGCATTTGATAATGTAGTGTAAAATGTGTTGGCTGCAACATTCAGCTCATGTTCATTACTAAAACTATATATATTTGACTTATTTTTACTTTGCTATTGATTTAGTTTTACTGATAGACACAATACCTTTCTGTCAGTGCTAGGACTCCTAATACCTACTCACTTTCAACATTAAAGATATCATTCTGGTGCTGTTTTTGAATAAAATTGTCCCTGGAAAATCTGTTTCGAATGTGATTGCAGAAAATCATACAGTCTGCAAACTCGTTGTAGAAATATTTTTTAATTAGCGCAGTAAACTAGTCCCTCGTTGCCTGTTCGAATTTGAAAATTTCAAAGCGGTTGTCTTGCAAGTTTCATTAGACCTTTCAAAAGTGAGCTAAGACCAGCTTTTCTTGAGCGCAGGGGCCTGTTCATCAAAGATTACCGCCTCAGACGTTCCTTCACATGTTCTAAATGATTCCGTAATGAGTTTTTAATCATTACTGATTCGGTTTGTAGGAATGGAAAGAAGAAGAATTTGCATGCTGAGTTCATGTATATAACATCATTTCCATCTAATTACTCAACCTGTCTACTCTATGAGCTAATTAAAAAAATTAGGTACAAGCTGTACATACGTTACCATTAACATCTGACAAAGACATTTGTGTTAAGAAACCACTTTGTAAGCGGTGTTACAAATAACAACGAATCACACACAAAAGTATTACTAAATAGCCTTGGTCGATGTGTAAAGTAACTGGTGACCCGCTAGCCGCCCACAACTTTCATCTTATAGACCACGTCTGTTAATGAATGAAAGCAATTTTCACATTTCATTTGGCACAGCAGTGGTACCGTACTTGGTGAAAGTATTTTTTTTAACCAAAGTATCAATCAGGGAAGTCAGCAAAAATGTATGATTAATTGTTTTATTTTATGAGGACTGGGCAGTGGTTTTTATGTAAATATATTGTAAATTGTACAAGCGCGCTGATTTAGCTAAG
>VKOC01018285.1:0-113225 GCA_009364415.1 Spea multiplicata
GGGGGGGGGGGGGAACGTCACTGGGAGTAGACCACAAACTGGGATGCCTTGAGTTGGACTTGTACAAATCGCTAGAAACGAGCCTACAAGACCACAAAACAACAGCTGTTTTTATCCGTGTGCTTCGGTGACCACAAGAAGTAATAGATGTTGTTACACATGAGTGTCTGAGACCACAAAGATCATGTTCTTAAATGTGAAGAAAGCTTTGCTGTTTTTCCCAGACATGAGAAGTCAAAATAAGGTAGAGGTTTTCGGAGAATTTTCTATCTGCAGGGACCTCTTGGCGCATGGAGACAGATCAGTATAGTTTACGACCTTGACTTCTATGTGTCTGTTGAGGGTTTCTTCTGTATGCTTTCTGATCCTGGTTCTATACAATAAATAGCTTGTCTGACCTAAATATCACAGCTGTGCCTGAGTGGAAGTGTGGACGCGTTTTTCACTGGGAGCTGAAACCTGGCTACCGGCCACCATTTGTATTCAGATATAGTGGGAAGTTTCTGATGTGAGTAGTGGGCCCGCGCTGGAAAAAGTGAGAAAGTCAAGTCAAATGGATCCATACCCTGTAATAAATACATATATGATAGTAACGTAGAAAAGCAAGGGTACTTATTACTTTGGTTCGCCTGTTTTTGAAGAGATAAAAAAGGGACTGGTTTGTTCATCAAGATCAGCATCAGCACCACGGGAAAAGGCAAAAGATGTCTCCCTACACTTGCTTGCTGGTGGTGTGGCTGCCCCCTATCGGCTCAGAGCCCCATTAGCCAGCTATGTTGCCTATACGGTAGGACATGGTCTCCGTGAGTTAAGTGGATACAATATACATATACATCAATATTACATAGGTTAATGGGCTCTAAATGATATTGAACCCTCACAATACAAACCCTTCCAACAGGGCTGGAGTGGGGAAGGAAAGGTGCCCCCACTGGCTGGATACACGCAGCCGCACGCTACGCTCTTACACCTCACTCCATGGCCACTCATAAAACAACATATTTGACAAGTCTGGCACTCGCCCATCGGTCATTTGCCAAATATCCAGTCCAGGCCTGACTACTGCATACTGTGGCCACTATATTATCATAGGGTGCTGTTGTTGGGACTTGTCATGTAATGTGTCCACTGGCCATCACAGTGTATTTATGGCTGAAAACCACGAAAACCATGCAAACTCTGGGATGCTCATTAGAAGTCATGTTTGCAGACACGGAGCATAGTGTAAAAACTGTTATTTAGTTGCAAGCCGCCTTGTTCTTGATTATCCGTCATTGGCGAGAGTACTGGCTAACCAAATCTGAGAGACAAATCATGACTGGCAGGTGAGGGCTGCCCCTAGGCTCCTCTAATTTTGCGTCATGAACCGGAAGCTTTTTTGTGTTCTTCTTACAATTTCATCCTGTCCACCAGGGTGCGTAGAGTAACGACCTAAGGCAGCATTTAGATCCAGACTGGATCCTTTCTGTTCCTTTTATTGGCTTTATATGCATTCTCTTTTTGAAAATGTATATTGCACAGGACTGGATAGTAAACATTCAATTTGTCTGGTGGGTATGTCTCAAGCTGGTTTACTACTGGGCTACCTGGCTGGACTTGCCAGTTGCCACCTGGGAGGAGTGCTGCCCCTGCGACTCGGTTCTTAGCACGTGGAAGGAGGTGGCAGACATCTACTTCCTAAACGATTAACAAAGATGCAGAAGATAACCTTGAGAGGTAATTGTATCTCCGCTGTGAGCACAGACTGAGTATCCGGCTTACTGTCCCCGTAATTACTCACATGTTTCTTTTGACTCAAGATGAGTCTCTTCTCCGAACAACAGCCAAATTGGCCACCACAAGTAATCAAACTCCATCTGTTTAATATTTAGCCGTAATTAATTACCGGTAACTTTTTCAATCAACACTAATTAAGATGAACTTGGTCAATAAGCTCCTTGCAAGCACATGGTACTGACATCATGACCCAGCCCTAGCCGGTACGCGTGGTAGACCGGCTGTATCTGTTAGGTTGATTATTTGTCAATGGAACACATATGAACTATTCATAACACGCTCAAGACTTCTTTTTTTGTACAAAACGAGCTACGTGAAAAGTTGTTTTCTACTGCCATCTCATGTCCATTCCAAGTTTCTCAAGTTAAAATGCAATGTTATCCAGCTTAGTACTAAAATAGAAAGAAATAAATTACATTAGAAAAAATTTGATACCAAAAGATACAAACGTGTAAAAAAATTGGAAGTCATAGGGGCAGAAAGAGAGACATCTCTCCATTTGCAGGAGCCACTTACGTAGATTTCCCAAACTTCAGAAACAAATGCCACAACAAAAAACACAATTTTGGAGAAAGCCTTCTACATATATGTCACCTTTACATTTCTGTAAAAATAGTATATTTAAGAAATACATTTGTAGGTAGGGCATGGGGCTCAGAAGGTACTGGGATGTATATAGTTGCCATTAGTTGCATCAATGTGTCCAATGGTCACCTAGAAGACCCAACATCTTTGGTCAAATTCCCCTTTCAGAGGTTAATTCTTGATTAATAAAAACAATTACGTATCCACAGATTAAAGGTAGTAACATGTTTTGTGGGTTCCCATCTGTCCCTTTCTTCTACAGCAGAGATTAATGTCTCCATGGTTTGTTTTGTAGATGTGTGTGATTCACCAGGACTACAAAGGGCTGTAACTGGCTTTTGTTGAAACAGAATTCTAATGATAATTCACAGGTATCTCCTTCTCAACCAATTTTCCTCGATGAGGCTCGCATGCGATGTGTCAGTCTACAGGTTGATCAAAAGGTACTTTCAAGACAGTTGCTTCCTTTTCGAGTTCTTGTCTTGCGCTCTGTTTACCATTATTCATCTTCCTCTGAAAACTTTTTTCCTGCTCTTCTAAATACCGACTCACTCTTTGGAGCTTCTAAGCAACTTGACCTCGTGCAAGACGCCATCTTTTGCTCCCCCCAACCAAGGTTCTTAGGGTTATGTACCAAAGAGAACCTTTCCCACTGGCCACCAGTAAGAAGACCCTAATAAGTCCTAAAGCCACCCACCCCTACTTTAAAAGGGTAGGTAGACCCACAGCCGTACTTGGGAACTTTCCATAATGAAGACTCTATTGTAATGACTAATGGTGGCAACCAAAAGGTCCTCATAATGGTGCTTGTGAAAACCATTCGTTGTCAGTAGGTAAAGATATTCTGAAAGGACGGATATCATTGAATCCCAGTTGCATCTGAAGGAGTCAGTTCTAGACCGTGTGACCTCAAAGATCTTCCCATTTACCCCGATTGGGGTAAAACCCCGAGAAGGTCAAACCTTGAGTGTCATGGTATGTATATAGCTTAAATAAGGCAATGATTATTTGTGTATTTGCCCATGGTGTGAATTTTACCGATTACAACTAGTTTAAATAACACTTTCTAGCTAATATTTAAGGCTCATGACCATGGACCAATGAAATAATCGTTACAGATATTAAAGCTGCATCCATAGAGTTGGGTTATTATGACGGAATAATTCAAAGCAGGTTTTATCACTTCTGTCATTAATCTGTAGCCTTGGAGGCTCCTACATGTTATGTTTTATGCTTGAAGGGGATTGTTCTCAGGTTAAGCCAAAATGGCTCTAATATGGGATATCTGATGGATGAAGCAATGCTTTCCCATATCAAGAACAGCTTTTAGATTACATTTAATAACCCACTAGAAATGCCAGCATTGCAATTCCGCGCTGAAATCATCTCTATGTGTCAGAGCAGAACACTTACGTTAATAAAAATATATTAAATATATATAGCTTTTAATTTTTTTGGATCAAAAGAAACTTTCGTCTGGACCTTTTTTTTTTGAAAACTGACCCGAAAGTTTCCTGTATCTGTCATGATCCGCGATTAAAAGTTGCCAAACATATTAATCACTGAATGTGCCTAATTGTACCGTGGCAAAATCGGGGAGAGTGGCCACGTCATCGTTTGAGGATCTCAGCGAGCAACGTTTCCTTTTAAGTTCCTCAGGATACTTACACACTGAACGTTCCCTAATGCAGTTCAACAGATTTTACCATTCTATGCACTCAAAACTACATAATGCTGTTTTTTAGACTGAAGCTAGAAATTTGCTTATTTCCTGATGCTTCGTCAGGTCAACCAAGTTCTGAGACCTTAAAAAAAATGTTAAACATAATAATAATATTTTGCAAATGTCACCTTATTTGGTCCTTATAGGGTCACCCCCAAGGTACCCTCTTCCCATTTCCATACCTGGGGAAGAATTGCTGCTGTCCTTGGAGTTTATGATAAAGGTACGGAAAAATGATTTGATAACGATAATACTGGTAGGTTAACTGAAGTATAATAGATTGCAAGCTTTCAAGACTATCTAGGCCTCTTCTTCAGGCATGGTGTCCATTCCAAGCTTATTCATACATTCATACAGTAACACGGAGGCAGCCACGGCAAGACTCAAGGATCTTGCATTTGAGATTGTGTGAGCCGAGTGATCTCGGGGGGGTACATATTTATATTTTATAATTAGTATGATATGTAGCATTCGGCTCGAGCTGTCTCTTTTGATGTTACGAACTGTCGCGCACTCTATACCTGTATTGATTGTGTGACAGGGTTTCATCTATTAGTTTATGTTTCTTTATCTTCCTTTCTTCCTGTGTGTTGGCAAGAAAGCCCTCCCATGATAGAAGAGTTCCCTAGAAAAGATAGATAGACCAGGTTACCAGAACCAATGGACTCAAAACCAGCTATACCCATTGAGACCCCTTGTAGGTACACCACCGGGCACTTTCTTGTAGAAAGTCAGGAAGGACATTGGGGTAGCTGGCTAGATCCCACAGGCACGAAGAGGAGCTTTCAAGTAAAGGGATCAACCGATGTAACGACACATCGGATCATGCTTAGTCAAGATCACCCAATGGCTGCAGCTTCCCTACAACCACCAGGTTACTGGCTGGACCTGCTATATGGTGTCACCTAAAGGCTTTGATCTATAAACCCCAACATGACCCCACCAACAGACCCACAGAAAGCTCAGCCAGACTCCGATGGTTCCTCCACGTAATCCAGACAGCATCTCCTTTCCAGGTTCCTCACATGTTTTTAGCTTTCCCCACAACCCTGAAGGAGCATCAATCAGTATATTGAATTCCGAGGTAACTATGGCGTATTTAATAAACAGAATAATCGCCGCAGTTCCCATGCGTTCCTCGCCTTGAATATCTGAGTCCTGGAATTCTTCTTTAGAATATGGAACAGGAATGTATTGTTAAAAGTGCATTTGTAATCGGAGTGCATTTAAAATCATTTTCTTGATGGATTACATACAATTTGCTTAAGAAACACGATTACACCGGTATGGCTTAAAGGGTCCATAAATCATACGTTTAATAAACGAATTCACTGATAAAGTACTTCACTTTACCTGTCCAGAACAGAGCGGGACGGGAGAAGATACTTTCCTTAAACATATTTATAATGAAACCTGCTTTCAATGCAAATCATTAATATATAAGGGATTTCAAATTACATCACCAATTCCCTAATTAACGTGCAATCAAATAATAGTATGGAATAATGGTCTCCAATAAATCTTCTGCGTCTGGGGCCCTTGGTAACTGGACTTTGACACGCTTCCGAGATAAAATATTACTGCTGATGTAGGCACTCGGGGCTTCTGATTGGCTGAAGAGTGTCAGTGACCTTGGATTCCCATTGGTTGCAAAGCAATGCTCACCTGGTAGTTACTATTGGCTGAAGGGTGTGAGAGGCCTGTGAATTCTTATTGGTTGAAGGGTATCGGTGATCTGGGAGTTCTTTTTGTTTTGTTTTGGAGTGGATTTTGGCTGCAGGGTAATTTCTGGACTGTGTTTGCCGGGTTGAAGGGCTTCCCCGGGCACAAGGAGGGACAAAGTTAAATCCCAGCCATCAATAAGGCTGGCAGAAAGTGAGTAGAGGGTGGCAAAAATAAAAAGTATTTAAAGTATATGTGGAAGTGATTTAGATGGACCCACCATTAATCACGATGTCTCCTGCTGTACCCTAAAACATACTTGGTATCCCTTACGGTAATCCCAGCCGGGACTAAGAAAACATCCTGCGGGGCAGAAAACAATCCTGCGGGGCAGCAAAATTTCCCATCCACCTTTGAAGTCGATGATTCGTTCTTGGTTTATGATGTCATGTTTAAATGTCTGTTCGACGTATTGTTATTTCTTTACCTGCTGCTGTATACAGACTTATTATATATATATGGGGCCGCAGAACGATCCACTTACATAAATCGCAAATTTTCTCAACATACAGTTTAAAAAATGTAAATAATACCAAGATACTTTCTTGGCCGGCATATAGAAACCAGCAAACGATATTCTGATAACCGCATTTCAGCGATATTATGCCAGTGGAAGGTGCAATAATGTAACAAAGGGTATTAAAACACAAGCTAAAGATGTGTTTTCATTGCAAGATGAGTATACCACAAAATCCTGGGTAGAACATGCGCAATTTACCTCTTCTTCATGAGTCCTGAAAAGAGCAATGGTGCCATGTTAACCCCTTCAATGCCATGATCACGGCATTAAAGGTGTTAATGCTTGTGTCTTCAGACCCACTTGCTTGCAGGGACCAAATCGCAATCAACGCAATGTCCCCATGAGGTTGTTTTTTTTTTTTTTTTTAAAGTAGGTGCTTCATTTTTTTCCTACATATTGCGTATAACACACAGCTGCATATTATGATTTTATCACTGATTTTACAGAAATTGTTCCCAGAAAGGAAAGTTATGTCTAGAATATAGACAGTACACTAAAACCATTAGATTCACTTTTTTCCCCTTGATTTATAGAGTTATGATCCTTAAGTAACATTATAAGGATTTTTGAATAGTAAAATTGTGATGCGTGCTGAGCTGGCCCTGCACGATGTACAGTTAAGAAGGCAGCTTCCCATAAAGTCATTTGGTTTAATCATGCATTATGCAGGGTCATTGGAGTAATTCACGCAGCAGCCAATTGCATATATTCCATGCAGGTTCTGTAACGCTGCTGGAAACGGGAAATAAATGTTCAAAATACACAAAATAAATAATAATATGATCACACATTAAGACATACTGGTATAGAAGAGGGCCCTGGTCTTGGGAGCTTACAATCTATCAGCAGGTCAGAGCTGCGTACTACGAAAAGATCCAGCATGGATCATCTGATTTCAATGACAGCTCATCTATTAACTGGAACGGGTGTTTTATTGAGCGCAAGAAACATGCTGAGGAACGATCAATGATTTTGGCAGAGGCAGCTGGAGAAGGAGATAAATGAGATAGAAGTCTCACATTATGACTCCAGTCACCAGAGAACACCTGAGCCAAGATAAAATGCACAATCACCTTATTTAACATGAAATCAGCGCTAGAGCGCTCCTTTAATATTCCACCGTGTGCATACAATCACTTCGGGGCCACAGTACGCAGGGGTAATAAAAGCAAGGAAAACCATGAATACAGCGCTTTATCGAGTTCTAAAAACCTTTTATTGGGAAGGCAGGTAAAACGGCATGTTTTCTGTAAACCTTACCCGCTTTCACAATAATCAGAAAATGGGACCTTCTAGAGTAATCACATTTAGGATTAAATTCACTAAAGCATGAATTGGTCTTGGATCCGGTGAAATCCATTAACGCTAGCGACAGACGTAATCTCACATAGAACACTCATCAGGATCCCACGTGGGGGGGCAGACGCGGACCCCATTAAGACAACGGCACAACTCGGACACACGAACTTCTCCCGTCAGCAGGGAACTTGGTCCGGATAGAAATCAGCGTGGGATGTACTTCATAACAGCCCTCGCGGTGAAAGATGTGTAATAAATTCCTGAGATATTAAGAGGTAGGTGCAGGCACCAATCAGAAATACATTAAATTCACTTATCGACCCAAAAATGTGATTATTTAACAGAATTGCATTTCTAATTATTTATGTCATTTTCCAACCGATATCATTTCTTATATTCTGGTATTTTTCATCAGAAAATTATAAATCGACAAATTATTTTGTGCTCCGTGTATGTTCAGCGGCTGCGTTAGATCCCCGCAACTCGTCTCCTCTTTTCCTCATTGTCCAGGACAGACTGTTTCAGACTTATCTTTGCGTCTTCAAATTTAGGGTTGAGTTGTAATACTTTCTGGAAATCTTTGATAGCTTCATCAAAAAATCCTGTTGAGAAGAGAAATGCATTAATACATACCCTGCGACCAGGGCCGGACTAAAGCCGGCGCACGCAGCATTAAAATTGTTCTCATCCATCCCACAACGCGGTGAGCAGATCCTGACCCGCGACGTACGGCGATCAGATCCTGACCCGCGACGTACGGCGAGCAGATCCTGACCCGCGACGTACGGCGAGCAGATCCTGACCCGCGACGTACGGCGAGCAGATCCTGACCCGCGACGTACGGCGAGCAGATCCTGACACGCGACGTACGGCGAGCAGATCCTGACACGCGACGTACGGCGAGCAGATCCTGACACGCGACGTACGGCGAGCAGATCCTGACCCGTGACGTACGGCGAGCAGATCCTGACCCGCGACGTACGGCGATCATCCTCCGATACTGCTTGTCTGGAAACGCCATCACTTCTCAGCGTCAGCGAGGGAGGAGGATTGCCGCACGTCGCAAATTGCAATATGTGTACCAAGACTGTATAAAAGAAAAAAGGAGAAATAACAGCACTACCTACCGAGGCGGTACAAAATTAACCCTCTGTTGTAGTACGGGACTTCAAAATTTGGATGAACTCTGATGGCTTCTGTGTAGTCATCCATCGCTTCATAGAAGTCCACTCGGAAATACTTGATCTGTCCCCGGTTATTGAAAGCGACGGCAAGATCTTCGGTGCTGCATTTCCTTTGGGGGGGGGGGGATATATTTAGTTTGTCATCACTTGGGTTTTCCCAGCCATGTTAAGTCTGCCCTTTACCCATCGTGGGGTGGCTTGGCAGAATTGGTACCAAATGCGATGTGTTTATTATGCATACAGCTTCTAATTATTGCCACGAACAAAAGTGCCCTTCAAAGCAAAAATCTCTTTGTTTTACACGAGGGGGCATAATGCTGCTCGCTGGGGCGGAAAAAGAATAATTCAGATTTTCTTCTGAATTCAGTCACTGTTTTCAAGAGTCTAATATTAAAGCCGCCGTTCCGTGTATACAAAACATTAATGGCACTCTCTAGCATGTTAAAGGTGCAGTCCCCATATGCATTACCCTCGCTATACATTTGCCAAGACTTCAACGGCAGCACTTTTATCAACGGCGATCGTCTCAAGGGAGGGCCATTCCTGGACAGATCTGCAGCTGCAACGTTAATTCCTATACTTGCTAATAATGTAAAACGTGTATATTAAATTACTTTCTACACACTTTAACACGCATTCGTGTTTGCTCATGCTGTAGAACCTTAGCCGTTCTGACGTTATTTTTTTTATTTTTTTAAGGGGTTAACCCATTGGTGCCTGCCTTGTGTGTCACGTGACAATTAGGGGTTTGCACAAAATACTTTACTTGATCGATAATTATTACTGGAAAGAGACAGAGCTAGCAAAGACATTTCCAATGCGGAATTCAAAGCATGAAGTGTAGCCGCGCAGGCAGAACGGAGAGTTTAACGATCTGCAAAGTAAACATAAAGGTGCCAAAGGTCTCTTAGTCAACCTTCGGCCCGTCTGTCCCGTTACACTCAACGGCAAATATAAATGCTTATCAACTTTGGAAATGTGGCTATTAATTACACATACGGTCTAGTAATATAATACATATATATATATATATATTTTATATTATTATTATTATTATACATTTTATTATATTTCACCAAATTATGGCATCGAGTCTGAGATCTAGTAACGGTACCCAGTCACACACATATCTCACCTGTCCCGGGCACAGCTTTTAATCACCCGTTCATAAAGCGCCTCCGCCTCGGCAAACTGACGCTTCTCCAGCTGAGCATGCGCCGCTCTTAATAAGTCGCTGGTCATTCTGCGCATAGAAAACGAGCGTTATTTCTCTGTAACACATTTATTGAACAGATCTTATCCATTAGTTGGATCTATAAGATAAAATCAACGTAATGACAAAAACGGTAACAAAATGATGGAAAGAAAATGTTACAATGCAATTATAAACCTGCGACACAGCCCCTCCCCCATAGAAAACTAAGAAATTATAGTCTTTGGGTCCAAATACCGGAATGGATGGGGCGAGGGTTGAGTGACGGGAGGCAGAGGATCGTAGTTAATGGGGTGGATTTATTAGTGATATTAGAGAAGCTCTTAATGGTAAGAGACGTCTTTTTTTACAGATGATACAAAAGTCTGCAGCAGGGTAGACGTTCCTGGTGGAAGAAGTCAAATGCGAAGTGAGTGACGTGAATCAGAAGAACGGGGCAGCTGGAGTTTAATGTTGATAAATGTAAGATAACGCACTTGGGATGTAAAAAAGTTCCAAAGGCAGAATATAGCATCGGGGACCCTGTCAGCGATAACGGAAGAGAGGGACTCGGCAGTGATTGTTTCTGGGTTGATGTGACACATAGGGGGGTCTCTTAAAATATCCCCAGATAGGGGCAGCATTATATAAAGAGAAGAAAGCCGCCATTTTGTTTTCCTCCTGACACTTCAGAACTGCATTTAAAAGTTTATTGAAATACTACAGTTGTCACGTAACAGTGCTGCCATTCCCTACGTATTACATCACAGCGTGCCGACCTCATACAGCCACTCTCACCTGCTCCCGCACGTGAAACAGCAGCAGCCGGCATTAAAACAAACGCACACCTCACCCACCACACGCACATTACATACACATCTCATGCAAGTGAAGAAATGTGGTATTTGCACACACCTCATCACAAGCACAGCAGAAACCTGATCACAAGCACAGCACCTGATATATTCATTTATTAAGCATGGCAGGGTCTGCGGCACATATTAACCCTCCCTGTGCTGGGCCGGCACTGAAGGGATCAACGTGAACTTTTTATATACAGGATAGACAGATAGATAGACAGACAGACAGACAGACAGACCCAAAGGGTGTACTTGTAGACCCCAGCAGCTGGAAACAGGCACAGCCGGTCGGACCCGGTAGCGAATTGATAAAGGTTAACAGAAAATTATTGAAAGAGTCTATTTTTCCAAGAAGCAGAGGATAAAGCCCCAGAAACCATTACCAGCACTAAAAGGGTTAAACACAGCGGCAGAGCATTGTGTAACTTCCCACGGAAAACCAGAAGTGAGGCCCCCCCCATCACACATACCGGCGATAAGCCTGTATCAACCCATATTAAGCATTTAAAGCCCCCCTGCCCGATCACCATGGAGACCGAGGTACATAACGCAGACCTGCGGAGAAGCAGCAGCGGTACAAGCCACGCCTTGAGCGACCCGGCGGCGCAGTCAATTACGTCGCCGGCATGGTCACGTGACCGGAAGTCTGCCGACAGCGGCTGTAAGGTGAGCGTTACGGACGGTCGCCTGGCGGTTGGTCGGGTTTACCAGAACCCGGATTTACACCGATCTCTTTTGGCCAAAGTTTTGTCCGATGTTCACCGGTGGCTTACAGATCTACGCGCTGGCTTAGCGCTTTTATTAATAAACCGGAGACTCACCGTCACTCCAAGTCGGTGCCCTTCCCTCGACCAATTTTAAAGACTTTACTTGGCAGACTCGCGTTGTGAAATTTCTTAACCTATAGGAACATTTTTTTTTTTCTTCATTATTTGGATTTTATGTAAAAATGTTCACAGTTGAAAGGGTTGGTCTGGATCAGTTCAGGAATACCAAGAATCAGACAGAAATGCCCTCATGTCGGTGTGTATTTTTTTCTCAGATGACATCATCAATAACGCTGATACCTTTTGCTCATCCGTCTGATTTACTCTGATTAAGTCATTTGGATCGAATTTTAGCGCCGCGCATCTTAATAGGAAAATCCAATCTATGTTATAAGCATAAATTCTCACGCATTACAGCGGGAGTGATGGACAAAAAATTTGGTTATTTCTCACTAAATTCACAAGATTCTTCAAAACCTTCCTCGAAATAAGGCTGTCCAGATCCGTATTATTTGGAGTTTAGTTGTATGAGTAGAGCAGCGACGGATTCCGTATCCCGGGACAAAAGATGTTGCAGCTCCAGCCAAACGAAACTAATGGAAGGGTTCTGTCTGCGAATACCTCTAGGGCTGGAGGGTAGGAGATGCTTGTCCCGGTCTATCCCAACGTGTAATCGGGGGGAAAAGAAACAATCCACTTTACATAAATGCTTCATTTAATCGTAGATATGGGACAAAACATTTTTTATATAAATACACATCTTTTGGTCAATTTACAAACTAAAACAATATTCATACAAAACGCAAAGACTTCACAAAAGCGATGCCTGTGTGGTCCGCGAGACGTATATCAAGTTGTTTGTGTGGACTTACGGGTCCGTAATAAAGTGCCAGCTCCTGAAGCGTTCTCATTTGATGCTAAAAAAGTGATTTGTGATATAAGAATAAAGTTGCCACCAAAATGTTTGACTTGCAAATTTTGATATTTGGGGACAGCACCTCTCTCTCTAGGATCTCTGCGAGTGTAAATACGGGATTAGCCGTGATGAAACGCGTTGGGAGTGGAGCCGGCGGATGTCGTGTAAAGGATGGGGAACGCTGGCGTTTTAGGCTATTAGCGTGTGGCAGAGGGGGCAGAAGCTGTAGGCCGCGATCTCCCGCTCCTGGGCGCAGTGCTTGCACACGCTGCACATCCAGAACTGGTACTCGGTGATGGGTCTGCCTGAAACGATGCACGTTGGGATTTTCCCTTCCCCGTTGCTGCCAAGAAAGAGAAAAGAAAGCACTTCTATTACAATGTATGGCAGCCATTCGTTAGAAACATTCGGAAGATGGGCATCTGACTCTGGGAATTGATGACTGCTGAGATTATCTGGAAGAAGTGACCATGGAACCCCAGAACGCGCCATCATCAGCCCGATAATTGCACTCATACCCATCAGGGATGTTTTCAGGATCAGGCTTCGCGTCATCCTTGGGACTGTGCTTGGTGAAGATCTCCAGAGCGAGATCTTCGTACTGCTGCCTCTGGTCAGGGCCGACGGTCTCCAGCGACTCCAGCTTGATGAAGGCCTTGGAACACGTGCCAAACGCTCTGTTAGCGCAGGCACAGAGAGCCAGCAGGGAATAGATCTCCACCGCAGGAATAACGTCTTCGTAATCTCTCAGGTAAAGCGCTACAAAGGAAAAGAATACTTTCAAACGAAGGCCAGCAGGTAGATTAACTTTATCCCTTTACGATCGCTAGTTAGTGTTTGGTGAGACACAAGCTCTTGGCTACTACCATTCTACAATATGATGGTTCTACTGGAAGACATTTGGAATTCATACAACATTTGATACTTTTTTAATTAGGATCGAGTCCCTTGTGTGTCAGGAATGGGCATTCTAGAGTCTAGGAATTGCCTCTGTCTACTGCCACGTGTGAGGTGGAAAAAGCCATATCCAAACTGGGATTATCAGTGAGGTTATTGCTTGTTCTCGTGTGGCATGGAGGGCACAATTAAAGTTACAAATTAACACACGCACACCACGGAATGACCGTACAGTCGTAGTGGGGGGGGGGGGGATTTGTTATTTCTATTAATGTGTGTGTATATATATATATTATATATGCTTTTTAGTTGATCTCACCAGTCCTCATGGCCACAGCCACGTAGCCTTCATAAAGCTTTCTCTGAGTTAACAAGAAGAAATGATAGGCTTCAGCTCCTCGCCAGGGATTGTCAATCATGCGGCTGTCTGACAGCGTGCTGTCCTCTTCCAACAAGCCGGCCAGGGCAGATGTAGCCTGAAAACGGAAGATGGGTGCGGAATCATCCATCATGTCCTCAGCAGCACATCCCTCACGCGTGGCCCAGGGGTTTTATTCCTAGAGCACCCTTAAGTTTTTGAACTTTTCAAGGAAATTCACAAATGATCAACAACTTAACCAAAGGATTAGAGTCACTATAAGGACTGTATGGTGTACAGTAGGACATCAGCTAATGGCACAATGGGGTGGTGAGGAACCCCTACGGGGGCAAATACGAAATCCAATGGATCTAATAAAACCTATAGGGCTTTTGTAAATACCCAGACGTGGCCAGTGCATAAGCCTTTCGGTAAACAGACCTCTCACGCTGGCGTGTACTGGAATTCCTACCTCTGTTTGCTTCCCCTTGAGTTTGCCTTTCTGCGCGTTCTTCGTCTGCTCGTGGTGCTGTTCCACCAGCAAAGCCGCGAGAACGTAAAGCTTTTTCACCCTCATGGGTTTAGTTCTCTTTTTTGCTTCTTCTTCAGCTATCTGTAAAAAAAAACCAATGATATGGGGTCTTTGGTTTGATGTTTTTGACTGGAAAGTAAAATCTGGACTAGCAGCAGTAGTATGGGGGGGTTACAATATACTTTGCATTCACCCAGCTAACCCACTTCAGACGTTTCATGTCTCTCTCTCGTTATAAACCTTACAATGCAGATTTTATTTTTTTAAATATTAAAAAAAATCCAATCACCGCCAAGCGCATGGTTAAGGTTTGATTGATCTCACGCATGTGAAGTGGTCATGTGACCCGATCCCTTGGTTAGAAGGGGCAGATGCTAAATCAATTTTTAGGGGAACACCCAACATTTTTTTTAATATCAGAATCAGTTTTTAAAAATATTGTGAAGTTTTCTGTATTTAAAGCAGTTCTACATACAGTTTTTGCACATGTTTGCAGGCAGCTGCATATTAGCCATTTGTATATCTTACCGCAAGGCTCTGGACACACACCCTGACTCTGCGATAAACAATAAAATTACTTAAAATGTCTTAATTGCCCGAACACGGACAAACCGACACACAAAAGTCTATAGAGTAAATGATTCCGTTGGACTTCATTAGCAATGAGTGTGGAACGGCAGCCTCCGGGTAACGGAAGTTTATAGGAACAGATCTGCATTCCCGTACAGATGTTGTCTCTGTCAAATTGTTATATTCTACTTGTTGTGTCCTGTCCACCCATTGTACAGCGCTACGGAATTTGATGGCGCTATATAAA
The DNA here is from genome assembly GCA_009364415.1 of Spea multiplicata. Classification (NCBI taxonomy): domain Eukaryota; kingdom Metazoa; phylum Chordata; class Amphibia; order Anura; family Pelobatidae; genus Spea; species Spea multiplicata. The sequence continues at coordinate 15,149 of VKOC01018285.1, forward strand.
ATAATAATAATTGTAGTTAATGCTGAAAGACTTCCCGTTCAGTGTGTACGATGCTCACTAGATGGCAGCAACACATCAGAGGTGAAAGCGATCATCTAATTCACCATCAGTGATCAGTTGGGGGTAAAACGCCTGGATTCTCCGCACAGATGTAGATTTCTGTTATCACACTCATTCAACACAAGTTTTGATTTCCTGCTATTATTGACCCAAATGAACCGCAGCTTCAGAGGTTAGATGCTGATAGATTAACAACCAGATGCATGGAATACATTAAAGGTGTCTGAGCACAATTCCAATTACTAGTTCCCCTAGGTGATTAATAAATATAATATATATATATATATAATCCATTTTTAACATATTCACATATTAACACACTAACTCGCTTTAACACAATAGATTTATTCTCCTTGCTCATCTAACCCTGGGATCACCCCTAACAGTCTAGCACCATATGCTGTCACACATTAACATACACTAAATCACACATTATATATTTATAATATCGTGTATACTATAACTATAGTATACCTCCTTACAGTAACATTCGCACCGTATACACTCACATGTGCTTACACCATACAGTTACACAGAGACCATGCAAAACCTCACACTCTATCGCCATAGATTTATACACTAACACACGCACACACACACTCTAACACCATCTACTTCCATTCTCTCACCCTTATCACACGTGGAACCCTGTATTCACTCCCTCTCGTAGTCTGCATGCTGCTGCCACGGGCCAGTGGCACCTGTCTTAGCGTTCCCCTGATGCACAGTATGGTTTAATGAAACCAGATTCCAGTTCATGTTTTTTTTTTAACAATACAACCATATACCGGTAAGAAAAAAACAGAAATATCAGAGGGAGACCTAAGACAATCGTCCGGCACCGATAATAACGAGATTACTAGATTTAATAATGAGACAAAGAATGTTTGCGTTGGTCGGATATTTAGGTACAGACAAGCTAATCCCGAGACCCCGATAAACGCACCTTGAACATGAGCTTGGCTGCGTCTAGGAAATGGTTGGCTTTGCGATAGAGCTCAATGGCGTCCAGGGTCTTACTCGTCTCCAGGAGGTGGGAGGCGTACTTGGCGAGCAGGGATCCGATTTCTTTCATATTGTGGTTTTTTGCCAGTTCCACAGCTTTATTCCACTGAAAATAGACAGAATCCATAGATGGTAAAGCAGTTGGAGGATGTCAATGATTGCTAAGCGCGGTCACTGCGTTACTCAGCATAGGAATTCTATGTGATGCAACGTATAGAGTTTTCATGTATAAAAAAGCACATCATCAAGAGCACAAAAAGGTTTAAATATGCAGTTAAACATGTCATGCAGGATGTTGCGTTTAAGCAGAGCAATATTTTTGATCTACACGTTGTGTCTAACTGCTTGAAAATGTATAGATCAAAACCTTGCCCTGACTGTCACTAGACTGCAGTGTGCGCCATTCACTGATGCACATGATCATGTGTGATAAGCACGTTTATTTAATAAATATAAAGTCGCGTGTATATAATTTATTACCTGATTTAAATGCACGCAGGCATCTACTGCGGCTTTAGGCTGGTTGCACTTGAGAAAGGCGGCCACGGCCTGCTCACACATCCCCACGGTGAGAAACATATGTGCAATATCCTGCACGATAAACAGAAATCCTATGACAATGGGCACCAATGAAATATTATCAGAGCACGTACGCTGGATTTAGTAGAAACACTATTGGTGTGCATCGGAGTGAATATAAACATGCAGGAGATGGGCATACGGCTCCCCAAGGACTGATTAAGGGCCGAAAGGTTCTTATCTGCCACCAAATTCTATGTTTCCCAGTAAGTTGCGATTACTCTTATTTAACGATCTGGGGAGCGTGATCTTACGAAGTCACATGCTGCTTTCTCTGGATGTGTTGATCCATTCACTGACAACCAAATCAAGCATTTCCCATAGCTGATATGATGTGATTTATTAGTTGCAATGAACGGGGTACTCAGTAGATACCCCACGCTGTCTGAATCTTCCGGGGCATCTTAAAATCTAACTTCAAAGATTTTATGGGTTGCCAGGACTGAGCCAGAAATTATCACCGTGACCAGATATAACTAGGTGGCACGTGCGTAAAAACATTTTGGCCACTTACTGCATCCATGTAAGAAGACACTCAATAATACCCACGGTGCGGCATCCCATCCCCACAAATCACAATCACATTTACTTGTATAACCTTTACACCTAACACTCTCAGCCATCAACCTCTACAGATCATCTGGATCCTATCAACTAATTCCCAACCGAGCCGTCCTCTCCTACTTCTTCCCTCCTCAACCACCGACTAGATTGTAAGCTCCAAGAACCAGGACCTCTTCTCCTTTTGTACCAGTTTGATATTGTGTGTGACTTTAAATTATTCCACTGATTGTAAAGCGCTGCAGAATCTGCTAGCACTATATAAATAAATGCAATATAATGTTTATATTGTTTACATTTCCCACTCAGTATTATTTAGTAAGTTGTTTTTTTTGGCAGAGGACGTTGACTTTAGTTATCAGAAGTGACAGTGGGTAATACACAGATATAGACACACGGTTCTGCTTAACCCAAGAGGAGACCAAATACCGATTAAGGTTTGAGTCTTCACATCAGGAGAGACGGACAGACCAGATGTTGCCAAGTGGGTCTCATCCATCGTCATACAGATCAGAGTTACAGACGTTATCAAGAGACCCGCATGAATCGCTTACAGGGAGTAACTTGTTGTTCTCAGGAAGAGAATTGGCCAGCGTTTCAAGACCATCATAATCCTCCAGCATGTAGTAGCACTCCGCCAGGCGCTCCTGGTTTCTGCCTTGCACGTAGTACTGCACTGCATTCAGCCTGGGAATGAACCAAAGAAATGGAACAAATAAATCTCTGCGCGTCAGACATATAGAGATTTTAAATGAAAGGCCTGTCCTCCCTTTAAAGAAGCTACTTGGTGTTAAAAAGTCTGTGTTCATTAAAATACCTCCTGCCCCTCCATCAACTTAACCCATTATGAACATCATTTACTGATAGCGGGCAGGGGGGCTACCTTACCATTTCTGGCGGTCTGCAAAATAGTCGCCAATAGCGTTGTAAGCCTGCGCCAGCAGCGTGTCGTCCGAGTCCCCCGAGCCCGTCCTCAGCAGCTGCAGCACCCGGAACCAGTCGCCCAGCTTCATCCGCAGACCAATCGCCAGATCCCTGCAAAGATTCATCATCATTATTTATCTGTCCAAAGGGGACACAAAACTAAACATTACACAAAAACACAAAACTGAACCAATTATAGCCCATAGAGTCTCCCCATTATTCCCGATATAAAAACCTTACATCAGTCCTCTGTCCTCTCTTTGATTTAGGACCGCCATAGGCCTACCCCATACACATCTGCATTCCCTCATCGTATTAACCGCTACCACTTCTGCCAGGAGGCTGCTCCGCTTATTTAACCTCTTCTCAGGCAAGTAAATCCTCCTTACATTTGCCTTTGTAAACTATAAGTATATATATATATAATACATGATATAATGTATTATAGTGTTAGAGATTCTGGCACATCTTTGATACCAGCAAACCACTTACACTTTGAGGAAGAGTGTCGTCTGGGTAGCAGCGGTCCACAATAGGGAAGTATTATCCGGTTTATTATTTTCTTTACTATTTTTCACACTTCACCATAGCAGCACGTATTTTTGGGTTTTTTTCATGGTGTTATTTACATCTTTGATACCATTGCAAAGCATCGCTCACCCTCCTACCGTTAAATGTGCAAAAGAAATCTCTCAACAATATCTACACATTACACAGGGCCAGCTCTTACAGCAGAGCTTCACTGGGGCAGAACACCACAGGTAGCCCGGTTTCCCTCCCCACTCCGTTTCACTTGCCTTCTGTCCATGTCTAGGTACATTCTCTCTGCTTCTTCGAACTTCCCGAAGTAGGCCGAGATCTCGGCTTGTTTCATGGATTCGCTCTGGAGGTTTCCCAGTCGCTTCACGAACTCGATGCCCTGGTAGTCCTTGCAGCGTACGAAGGCCTGCTCGGCGGTCGGGAGGTCCAGCTTTTGGAGAGCGGCTTCAGCCAGGAGGCGCCTATTACAGATCAACATTTTCAACACTGTGCTACATAACAATATTTTTTTTTTTTCTCAAATGAGCCTAAAGCTAGTCTAGGAGCCCGTCGTTATCCGACCACTGGAGACAGGAACAGAAAAATGGGGGGGGGGGGCAGTTATGGTTGGATGACCCTCATATCATCAATGCTGAGCTAATAAATATTCTGATGTTACTCGACCTTAAGAGGGACGCCATGTTTGATATCCTCAAGTGCTGTCGCTGGTCAGCAGCCTCTGCTATAGACTCTACGGCTAAGACTCTATGGCTGCGGCATTCGCTTTAGATGGCAAGAGTTTATTCCTTGCAACAAGAAGACAACTAGATTATTTGGGACATAAACGGGGTCTGACAACCGCCGTCACGCCTGTGCTTCCGATTACTGCTGATACACCTTAAAATTGTAAATTATAACGTGTTGAACATCACTTTTCAGCGATTCCTTTTACTTTTAAATGTTCAGCAAAGCTATGTTTTGGTTTCTTGAAGGATCCAGCAGACACCCGGCACGACCAACACCTCTATTCACCAGCATGCCTGGGTTAAAAGGAGTCGTCGGAACAGTAAGGGTTCTGTTTCATTATTTAGTTTCACTAGCGTGTGTTCACGCTTCACACGGCTTCGCACGCCATTCTCTCTCTGCAGCCCAGACCTCCCAAAAAACCCCCGGGAAGCCCTCACATTCCACACGGAGCTGCTGGAAGTCACACCGACAGTACAGATCTAGTCTGCAAGCCACAAGTATCATGATATATTCCCGTAATGCACTAAAAACACTCCCATAACTCACTCCTAAATATATACCGGTCTCTTCAGGCTTCTTAGTAACAGTAAGGGTCTCCATTACACGAACGCACCTGCAAAGTACAATCATCTAACCTTCACGATAAAGAATAACTGTTTAATTGTTGAACTAGCTGGAATCTCATGTAACAGCAGGGGACGGTGGGTGACGAATGGCCGTGTAAGCACACAACACGGGGTTAAATGCTGTAAATATACTAATGAAACACGGTCTATGAAGAAAATACGAGTTTACGCCAGTATGACACCCATTCGTGGACTAAAATCGCCCGTAATCCTCGTTACTATCCTGACAGCGGGTCGTAAGGTTTGAAAGATCATCGGCCAATGTCTCTTTTTCTCTTTTTTGCCAACCAGGTATCCCATATGTAGTAAGGGTTAACTTTCTAGCTTTACCATCCCTTCAAGTCTTATATGGCGTCAAACAATCAAAGTCCTATAAATCCTTATAATGCTTTGACACCTCACCCATCTTAGCGTCCATACATTAAACCCGCCATAAGATGTCTCTGAAATAAACACAAGAGTTCTATTTACCAAAGTCTGGGGTGAGGGTTATCCTCGATGAACTGAGAGGCGTCCTCTATTCCCACTTTCTCGATCAGCGCGCGGCTGTCTCTCAAGGAGCGGATCTCGAAGTTGATGACGTAGTCTTTGTTTGGGTGTTCGGGGTCCTGCAGCAAAGAAAAACCCAACCAAGGACTCAGCTCATGTTTTTGGGCTAAAGTTTGGCGTTTGTGGCCAATTAACAAAATGCGAAGATACCGACCTTTAGCAATTCGTCCAGTAAGACGGATTTTATCTCAAGGTCTTCAAAATTGCAAATGTATCCAGATGTTTGAATCGGTTCCTGTAAACGATTGAAAACAGCGTAAAAAAAAAAAACAAACACATGAAATATCTGAACTCAAGACCTTTTGCCCCTTTCACGTTTATGTGCCAAACCGTAGCTCGCCCCCCCTAGTTACCTCGGGATCCAAGTTTCTGAACACATACATCCTTGTCTTTTCCATCATTGCAAACAGGTCGGGATTGTCGTTGGCCCATTTTATGTCCCAGACGTCTTTCCGTTCGAACTTCAGCTGCTCTCCCATCGTTTGCTGACCTCTATCGTCCGTGTATCGGGCCTCTAAGTCAACAAGAGTCAACACTCCGGAAATGTCTACGATGGCGAGACGGCTGCGGCCAGACGGTCACATTTTGGAAGAGGAGAGGGGGGAAAAAACACAACATATACTGGAAGAGAACTTTGCAGATGTCATAAATTATTTTAATAAAAGCACCTCTGGCACTAAAGCTGGTGTCTGCTGTTTATATACAGATTGTAATTGTTCCGGAGTTTGATGGCGCATGTGAACCGTTTGGCACATTTAGTCTGCCCATTTTTCCTTCAATCCTTGGTCTTGACTTAGATTCAGGATAGTTTAATGCCCATGTTTAAATCCCCTCGCTGTATTAACTTCTAACACTGCAGGGAAGCAGTAATTTGTGGCAAAACTACCATTATCTGATCAATCTCCCGTCTCTTTTATCTCCCTGGCGGAATCACTTAATATCAATCAGCAGCCTCACAAAAGGGATGAGATCAGAGTTCTGATGATGCCTGCCATTGTACTAACATAAAATGAGTATTAATGCACATAGATCACTTACACGGCTGTACCTGCCTTCACAGGACAATACAGTACAGCTTACAACAAGCAGATCCATTTGTATTTATACAGAGGACATAAGACAGGTGATGCCCGGAGAACACACCTGGAATTGCAATTCAAACTCATCTGATACGCTCGGCAATGGAGATCGTACTTCTGCACCAAACCCGCGCTGGGTAAACTGTATCGATGAACCGTTCCAGACTCACGTGCCTTATGGAAGAAAAAAAAGTGTCAGCAACAAGGAACCCGAGGACATCATTATTATCTTTTCTTTATACGGCGCCAACAATTTCCACAGGACTTCTAACAGTCCGTACGGTTAGAGGGTCTGACAAAACTAAAACCGACAGACTCCGTTACATCAGGGAAAGGGAACCCTGTTCTTACGCAACACCAAGCACTGAAAACCTGCAATTTCATCCATAAAGTCATTACGGTTGGATTTGAATACAGAGCACACAGTCTACTTTTATCATCTGTTAGAGAGAACTTTAGCTGTAGAGGAGATCTCCGAGTTCCTGAAACCATATGTAATAGTCTCTTTTTACATACAGTATCAAACGTCAACGAGGGACCGACAACCAAGAAAAAAGGGTGGTTTCTATAAATCATAAATGGCTATATTCACCCCAAAAAATATTATATATATATATATATATATATATATTATATATATATTCACCCCAAAATACAGGTCGGCTCTGCTCCGTCACTACACCTGCGCTGCTACACATATTCATAACCCTGGTCCGTATCAATGAAAAGGACACTGGCCTGTTTGTGAAGATTAATGACGAGGAAGCGGAAATCTCGCTGCGGTTTTTTAATATTGAATAAAATGAAATTTAAATACTGCTAGGCGGGGGAAAAAAACCTTCTCGCTACCACTTACCACGATTAAAACTTTATCTGATGCGGTGATGGAACAGATTGGATCTCTTGTTATCTGAAAAACAAAAGGATGAGTTCCAAAAAATGAGATGTCGTTACATTTAACCCTTTCTATAGGATTGAGATGGCAGTGTATTCTCTTTTGAAGGACTAGAAGTTTACCGCGATTATGCCGGGGGTGGGAGGTCCGTGGGCTTTGGAAGAAGAACAAAGGATTTTATCTACTCGCTTAACTCAGAAACATATTTTGTGTTTCTACCCACATTATCTGAAGGGGATTCTCTTTATGTCGAGATGCACTTACTGCTGCTGCTTTAGTGTAATCAAGAGATCCTTCGGCAGACCCGGATGGAGTGTCATCGATGTGGAATATCCTGGAAGACAGCATGAAGCCTCTGTGAGTTTAACCATTGCATTTATTCTAAAACACAGTAAATATGTATCAGTCTTCTATAAAACTCCCTCGTAAAGTCCTTTGAGAAGAGAACAGTATATATACAGCGCTGCGGAATATGATGGCGCTATACAAATCAATCAGTAAAAGAAGTAACCTTTCTCGGCCCTCCTTCCTGGTCCGTGTGACCTGATTGATGTCCATTGCCGTAAGCTTCTTTGCCACCCGGTACTGCCAGATGTAGAAGGCCTCCTTAGATGCGGCTATTACATGGGTTTTGGTCATGGTCACAAACATTGGTACTGCAAACAAAATAAATAATGAACATATCAAACAATCTACATTCACAAGAGTTCATCTGATCGTGTATAGGATAGGTGTAACGATATCACAGGCACAAGGCGAACGACCAAAGTATTGGGGGGGGTTTAAGGGCCTTTTTACTAGGAGTACGGTGTTCCCCTAATACGTTTAATGCAGCGACCAGGATTCTCCTTGATTTCTGGTGCCAACCCTCCCAACAAATTATACACAGATACGGCTTTCTTTTCTTGTGTATAATCACATAAATCGGTTAATTATATAATGGTACCGATCCAAACAAACTGGAAAAAAAACATAACACTAACCCCTGACACTCCAACGTTATACACGGTAACACAAACTCACAATAACATTATTCACCAAATACTGACATGCATACGCTCTAACATACACTTACAGACGCCAACAATGTACAATAACAGACACACACGCTAATATCATATGCCCACAAACACTACCACCTTACAGTAACACACGCACCAACACACACTAACCCCATACACACATGCACACACCTGCTAACCCCATACACCAATAAACACACACTCTATCACTAAATGTGCCATACAGTAACAGTTACGCTTGCACACCGCACTCGTACATACATGGACACACTACCCAATAACACACACTAACACATACCCAGCGATAACAAAGCTTAAAAGATCAGCTGGCAACATGCTGGCTTTTTTTCTACAACCCAATAGATTGTTTGGCTTGTAAGACGCATACGGTCAAACCCATGGGCCACTGTCAGCCAGTTTATACGCCGGCTCCTGCGAGGTGTCCAGAGGATCTAAGAAGACGCTGCGCATGGACCCATTGATATGTATTGCGTAAAAGGTACACAGGGGTTTCTGCTGCAGCATCTTCTATTTATTACCATTACAGGTAAAGAATTCATATTAAAATACTGCCAAGGTACTTTAACACGCAGTCTTCGCTGTGGGGCTATATGGGACACTAAACAATAATGATCTGTAGAAGCCATTGGGCCGGCGGCACGCGATCATGCGGAGTTCTTCGCTGCGTGTCATGCATATGATGAACACCAGGCGAGAGAGAAAAGCAAACACTTCTATGTTTGCATTCCACCATGGCACAAAGGCTCATTCTCTCTGTCCGGGAAGGATCTTCTGCAACCCGCATCTCAAAGTTACAAAAAGGAATTTTGCAGAAGTATAAAAGCGAGCGGCGGGGAACACATGGCTGTTTACTGCGCAGCGATGAAAGCTCCGCTTGTTATGTGCTGGAACTATAGGAGCCCTTTGGGTGTCGGAGAATGTACACAGGCCGGGGGTTTACCCTCTCAAAGCTGAAAGACCATAATAACATATCACCTGAAAGCGAAGGAAACAGACTACTGGCCTTAGTACAGTTTCTGGATCACTGACTGCCATGCTTTTAATGGCTGGAGTGTGTTTTTAAGACCCATTAGAGCGCTTTAAGACAAGAGAGCCGCCTATGTACTGTAATAGCGCGAGGCAGTATAGATGCTGTAGGTGTACCCGACGGGGAGAGACCACATCTTCTTTAGGTCTTGCATATGTACGTCAGCCCATTAAGTTATTCATCCCCTTCTATTAATGTACTCGTCCACTGTGACATAAGCTTTTATGTAGTTTTATAACCGAAATATTGATCCTTATTTTATTACATGTTATAGTATTTCTTACCTATATCTATGTATTTTGAATCTAAGGGAGTTCCAATGGAATTGCACAAAACCAGAACATACTGAAAGAGAGAAGAAATCAATAAATAATGTATGAATGAAACATTTAGATGCATGCCAAGCAGACATACTCACTACATCTTTACAATAAACGCTTCAGTTATTCATTCATTATTCTATAAACTGTATGTAAAAGCGTCTGCCGAGGAAGCCAAAAGTCTGCTTCACACGGGGAATGTCTGATCTCCGTAAAAGACCTCACAGAAGACAAAATAATTTCTCCTAAAGGGCAGGTTCAATGGAAAAAATATTTTATCCTCGAACATAATGTATGGCGCTATATACAGTGATGTAGGTCGGTATTTATAGAAAACTGGTTTTAGCTTATTTTGTCCCAATAAACTCCCTTTATCTGCAGACCCAGCGGCCGCCGTTGTTGTCAGTCACGGGATTTTGTGGGTGGCTTTCCCGGCTCAAACACCACACTGAGCTGATTCTTTATGGCAATGCTAATGAAGTCTGCCCTCCATAGGATTCTATGAGTCAGAGTGTCTGGTTGGATTATTGAGACTGAGCCATTCTATTGTTTACGACAGACAGTATGATAAGGAGTAGATTGGGCTCAGATAACAGAGCGAGTATACAAATGGCTTATATTAGTTAAAACTACTGTTTCCAAAAAAAAAAAGTTTTATTTTGTTACTTATTAAAGTAATATTTCACTGATAATATTTAGTGCTGCTCAAATTAGCATTGATAGTATGCAGCAAAAACACTGATTTACCGTTGCTCCATTTGGCTCGCTTTCACCGTCTTCCTGTAAAGCAAAATAAATACAAGAACTAAAATAAATGCAATAGTTTGAGGCTTAATTCAAAACCAAGTATTTTATTTATCCAAACAAGCAGAACACAAGGTACAGTAAACTGCTACCCTCACGTGGGGGGGGGGGGATTAATAAAAATTAATATTTGGACTGACTGTCCCATTAAAGAGTCAGTATAATATATATATATATATATATATATATATATATATATCTCTCTTATGTTGGGGCACATATGTTTCATCTCAATCTACAATAAAGTTCAGTTTTACTTGAAATTACCGGAGGTTTAAAGTCCAGATCCCAGACTACTTACAGTTATTCTCATACATTGTTCGGGGCATACACAGTATAAGCTTTGCACACCATAAGTATACGATGGTCCTACTGAAATAATGATGATAACAGCGTGCAAATCTCTAGAAGAGTTCACAGAAATAAGAGAACCGACGTACCGGGTGATGATTTTCATCGGCTTTGGTAGCTAAAGTGCAGAAATCCCCGCAGGTGGAGACGGAAAGCAGACTCTTCACATACTTCACAAACTTCTCGTTGTTTTTAGTGTCCCAGAAGACCACGCAGTATTCTGGCCGATCCGGTCTCGTGTAAGCGTAGATCACAGTGTTGGAGCAATAGCCCCACTGCAGACAATATGATACAATAACAGTTATACATTATACAGGTTTATCCCCGATGAGGTGTTCACCAGCAAACAGGGATAAACCTGTAAAATAAATGACTTCCGCTTTTTTGGTTCACATCTAATCAGCAATGGGAAAAGCTCGATTTTACTCCTTTTTAGGGGGAATATAGTTAATATGGCCCATTTTTCTCACTCATCGGTCTTGTCAGGACAGGATTCAGGACAGCTTTATGCCTATCCCATGTTTACACTTCCATACTTTATACTGAGCGGTAAAATACTTGATATGGGACATGTTTCCATTATTAAAAATTAGTTTGGTGATTTTGTTAAGAGATTATGATGCCAGCAAGAGTTTGCCAGGCCTTATGTTAAGGGTTAATAAAGTTGTCTTGGCTGTATTACCGTTGTTGCTCGAATATATGACGACCCCCAAAAATTTTATTAATTTAGAAAAAAAAAGCCTGAATATAAGACTACCCTATAAGAAAAATTGTCTTAGTATTTGTTTTTTATTTAATAACAACATGCATTTTCTGTTTTTATTTCCTTTTATTTGCCAACCTGCCCCCCCCCAGTTATGCACATCTGCCCCACAGCATGCCACTATACCCCCCTATATGCCACTATACCCCCCTATTTGCCACTCTGCCTCCGGCCAAAGTATCAAGTAGCAGCGGAGGTTGTCTGTGCGCATGGCGCAGAAGTCCAGCAGCTGCCGGAGAGGAGGATCCGGGTCCCCTGCAGTGCTGTGTGGGATCTGGATCTTAGTCTTATAGCCAGAATTCTATTTGAGGTCTGATTGATTATAAGACGACCTTGAATATAAGACGAGGAGTATTTTTCAGAGCACTTGCTCTGAAAAAAACCTTGTATTATAATTGAGCAAATACGGTATGTTAATGTTCATCTCAAGAAGCCTCACTGCTAAAAATCTGAACTGTAAGAACCATTCCACATATGTATGGGCATACACACCTTTATTTAAATACATCAGTGTAGTTCCAGTGCTGGCTAAGATCCTGTGACATCCTATACAGAGGCCACTGGTAACACAAACAGGTTCTTCATACCTACCTTGTAATCGGGTCTGATGTTGGCAAAGTATATGAATGAATCCACTGCCAAGCCAATCCTCAACCCGCCGCCTTCCCATGAAACGGCTGCCATTTGCTTTCCAGGGACCTTCAATGTACGCAGGTGCTGGGGGACCACATCGGAATTATTGAAGAGACAGGTTCACATATAAAACTAAACTCCGCTTATAAAATCAGCTCAACTCTCTTTACTCCACTGATTCACATTTATACTGACCAACTTCCTCCATACTGACTCAAACAGACAAACTTTCAGCTATAATAAATATCATAAACACACGCAGACACCCACCACGCTCAGGCGCGCAGACACCCACCACGCTCAGGCGCGCAGACACCCACCACGCTCAGGCGCGCAGACACACACCACGCTCAGCGCGCAGACACACACTCTTGATTAGCTTGCAATTCCCAGGTCACAGAGGAGCCGTGCTACCCACCACGTAGGCGCGCAGACCCCACCACGCTCAGGCGCGCAGACACCAACCATGCTCAGGCGCGCACACACTCTTGATTAGCTTGCAATTCCCAGGTCACAGAGGAGCCGTGCTACCCACCACGCTCAGGCGCGCAGACACCCACCACGCTCAGGCGCGCAGACACACAACCATGCTCAGGCGCGCACACACTCTTGATTAGCTTGCAGTTCCCAGGTCACAGAGGAGCCGTGCTACCAGCATGTGACCCAGCAGAGCTCTCACCTCCCAGGTATTGATAGGATAGTGACCCGAGACCACCGATCACTCTCCAATCAATACTTTTTAAGGTCAGCCGTATGTAAGGCTGAGATTGGTGAAACTGCAGCAGGATTCCCATAGATGAGACGCAAATGAGGCACGCATAGGGCATGTAACAAATTATCTAGAACCTGAATTTACTACTATCCCAAAATACATATATGTCAATCAATATACTAAAAACTGAGCCTAACCATAGTGAAGAGAATAGATCAATGCTACTAACTGCTGATACTGTGCATTTTTGAGCACTTCTTCCCCCAAACGTCATTTTCTTGTCAAGAATACTTCAGTGAGTACAGTGTGAGATGTGCATTTGTATATATTCTGATGCGTTCTTTCATTTATATCTGATTCCTACCATTATTATTACATTTCAATACCTCTCCAAAAGGTGTATAGAACTGCACAATATTGACTTCCTTGTCTTCAGAAGTGGCCCTCTGGGACCCTGCCACGGCCAGCACGCTCCCACAGTGGTTCCACTGGATGCTGACGACATTCATTCCCGTGTCTATTAGGACAGGGTCTGCAAATGAAAACATAATAGAGCTTCGTTTTAGGTGAAGCTGTAATACACCATTGGCATTCAAATTCCTATAAAACCTTAAATATAGAACATTCCAAAAGCCCATCTCTTCATGTACCGACACTCAAAATACTGCAAGGCTACAAAGTGGAGCAATCACACGTCTGTAATCCTACACCAAAACACACTTTTCTTTTACTTCCAGATGTGCGAATGAATGAGAATCACACCAATACGTGAAGAATTACTTTACTCTAACGCGGTCAACTTATAAGAGTTTCTGTAAAGAAAGGGCCCAAGATTTAGGAAGCAAATTTCACTTCACAAGCTTGAGGACTTGTTCTCAGTATATTCTGTTGTCCGTTTCTGTTTTTTCCCCCAGAGGTGCTTCATGTGGGCCATGTCACCCGTAGACACAACAGTAAAACCACAACACACCTAAAACTTTCCCTTTAAATGAATAGAACCCAATGTGTCAGATCGAAAACTGGCACTACTATCACACAAGAGCTCCCTTTCTAAGAAAGCTTGGAGGAGATCAATGCTTCATGTCAAAACACGTAGAATGTTTGCATTTTTTTACATGATCTGAAACAGTCATGGTTTTTTTTTACCCAAAATAAGATAGCTATAATTAAACAAAAGATCCACTTTTAATGAATTCATAGGCCAAGGTTGACTATGTTTGAGATACTACAATAACAACATCTACATTAAACTGAAACTGCTGTGAACGTCGCTTCTGGTTGCCCCAATCCGTCTGTTCACACACTGGGGACATCACTGATAGAAGATAGAAGCGGTGTTTCGCATTACTGCGGCTGGATGGGGTATTCACAATGTACTTACTTTCATCGTTCTCGTGTCTCATGATTTGGCATCTTCCATTATCAAAACAGATGGCAAGACAGGGGCAATCTGGTTCCACATAACCTTTGGTCCCTGGGTACCAGTGCATGCCGGCAATACTGAGCGCCCCGGTCACATTGACTAAACAGCTCAGGGTCATTTTCACCTAAATGAAAGAAATCAATTACAACCAAAGAAGCAAGAGGAGTACTGTACAGGTGTGCAACGCCACCGTGATACTGTACATCAAACAAAGCAGGTTCACAAATATTTCCACCAGGACTCCTTGTGAACGTTATATCGATTGCCTGAAGCGTTTCAGGACAGGAGCCCCTAAAACACCAGATGTTACCGGGATTTTTCCCAAATTAAGATGGAAAGGGGTGGGTTTTCTGGACAAGTCAACATGATTTTTAATTAAGATATCTATGATTGTGATTCACCTGTCGTAAAACTCTACATAACTTACAATAAAATTTCCCTGGTTGTCGTACAGATGTATTTCGCCATTGGCCATCCCGAAGAGGAGGATTTTGCTGTCCGGTGACCAGGCGACGTGGCACAACTGTATGCCTTTCAGTTCTTTGCCCCAAATCCGATTCCCTATGGAGGGAACAGTTACCCATTATCATATTACCTTCCATAGCGCTATAACAGCAGGGGGGAGTGAAAAGAAACAGTAACTTTACAATATATTACATTAAGACATTCTGGGGAGAGGCGTTACAATGCATGATGAGTGCAAATTGCAATAATTCAAAGTAAAAAGTTCTCACCGTCCACTGAGCCCACAATGACTGCGCCGTCTTCATATACGATACAGATCTTCTGCCCGTCGGCATTCCAGCTCATGCTGCGCACTACAGACTTATTTCTGTTATTAATCATCTCTTCGTACCACGACCCTGTATAAAAGAGGAGTTGTGAACACACGATCTGGGATGCCCAGAGCCATGAACATTTGCATATAGAGGTTTTCCAGGCTAGGCATAGTCCTCCATTATATATATATAGGCAGGTTACAAGGGTTACAATCTGCCCCATATGCGCATCACAGGGGCTGCTGCCCCCTGAACTGCCACCCTAGTTGGAAGAATACACGACTGATGATTATGTCCTAAAAGAAATGTAACACACAAACATAATAATATGTCTTAAGGTTTTTGCATTGCAGGTTACATTCCCCACTGATCTAGAAGAGAGACGCTGCACAACCACCGGTTCCCTTTCTCAGCAACGCCGAATACCCTGGAGTGACTTTATTAGACTTTAAACACCTAGCACCCCTGTCCCCACAGCAGAATAACTATCGAGAAAAAAAATGTATTTTTATATGCAAGTTATAGGTATATAGGGTTTTTTTATCCTTTTTAATTTTTAAAAAAGCCATAAAATGTTAAAATCAAAAAAGTTCTTGTCATTGGGGTATAAAATACCCTTCTTCCTAATGGGGCTTATCAGAAATATAACAGTTTTAACCACTGCCCCAATGCCATACGGCTTTGTAACCAGGACCAAGTGGGTTTTGTTTCCTGAGTGGGAACCTCACGGTTCACGGTTCCTCCTGAAACGGATATACATTGCAGAAGAAGAATCCAACAGGAATCCTTTACCGGAGAGCAAGACGTTTAAATACAAGCGAAACCACGTTAAGGAGATAACTAACGGTATTCCCACGGTACCTTTATACAGCATCCACACAATGATAAGTCCATTCTGGTCACTAGTGGTTAACTTCTGAAAATGCTCGTTCCACGTCACTACCTGCACAGAGCCTACAACGCCAAACCACAAACAGTTAATTTCAATATCAATGACGAATCTGTCCTTTTCGCTTTTTATTTGATCATTTAACCCAATTCTGTCATCAGCTAAGGCTCACCTCGCTATATATTATATATATATATATATATATATATATATTTAACTTTATTGACTTTGTGTTCTTCAGAACTAAAGTTCCTGGGACTCTGTATAAAAAAATAATTTTGGTGCAACTTGGTCTTCTCCCTATAGCGACCAATAAGGCCCCTTCTAAATATGTACACATAACCAACAATGTCTTTACAGAACTGGACGTCGAGTGTATTTTAGGTTGCAATGACCGGTTATACCAAGTTTACTGTCAATACAGATATGGATACCGTCGCTTTAATATTATTTTACACAAAAATTAAATTAAAAATGCTATTCGCCAAAATAATGAGACCGGCACAGAAGAGGTGATTACTTTGAGCCCTTCTGTACATACCGATGAATTGTACAAGAGAGAAATGCGATGAACACACATCACGGCTCGGCTACAGTTTAATATTTACACAAACTTCTCACCGCTGTGTCCTTCGAGAGTCTGATTCATGGAAAGATTGCTAGGAGCCGCAAGGCCTTTTAACTTTGCATCATCTGGAAAAGAGGGCATCATTTAAGGGTGGGAAGCACGAAGAGGCGGACGGAACATTTTTAGGCTTAGACCCAGCTGAACGAGCACAGTCTCAGTGGACAGAAAACAGCCATCAGTCCCTCGTAAACAAAGAATCTGATCCCAGGTAAGAACAGTTCTGCCCACATTTCCCCGCAATGAAAACCATAAACCTTAGCCCTTCTCTGACGCCTCTCTACATTCCTTCTGGAAACGGGGTCTCCGGATCTGTGAAATCCGACTGTAGATTTGTAATATGGCACCGTGAAGGTAACTATAACTTCTTATATACAGTAACAAGAACAGTGAACCCTTTTACCAGCATTTATGTATAAATTTGTCTTAAAATATGATATAATATTCATTTAAGTTACAATAATGAACAAACACAAGTGTACACAAATTACATACAAAAAAGAGCAAGAATAATATATGTTTGTTGCGTGTTTGAGGTTATTGCTGCCAAAGGAGGTTCAACCAATTACTAAATCCAAAGCTTCACTTACATTTTCCACCAGCACTGTGAACGTGTGTTCAATAAAGACATGAAATATTATCACTTTGTGTGTTTATATATATATATATATATATATATATATATATATTATATATATATATACTGTGTCATACCTTCCTGTAGTGGACCCTGTCAGCCACACTTCTTTGGTCAACAGGCCCATTTAAAAGGAAAAAGGATTAGGTGACATGCGGACCTCCAGCTGATCTTCTACTGCTCCCATGATGAGCAGTATAGGAATTGTAGTTCTACAGCAGCTGGAGGCGCGCATGTCCCATCCCTGCTCTATAGATTAACAACATTAAGATGACTTCTGAAATTAAGATTCAGATTACTAACATTTAGTCCATCTCATGTAGATTTTATTCATGGTATTCTGCACAGGAGAGAAGAAGAAGCTACCACCTTCCGGAGCCTCCTCCAAGCGCAACCAGTTTATTTACCTTTACTCACCTGTTTGCATTTCTAATTTTAAAACCTTCAGTAAACCCGACTCCCCTCCGCAGGCGATGTATCCTTGGTCTTTGTTCCAGGATATGCATTTCAGCCTCATATTGTTTGGAATAGCAATCTGATTAGAAAGAAAGAAATACATTTTCATTCTATGAAATAAATTTTTTTTATTCTCTTATAAATATCCATTCATTAATGGAAACATAAAATGAAGGTAGTATGTACATCTTGTACTCAGTTTTGTCTGTCAGAAGCAAATGATATATATACATATATATATACACACACACATACATACATACATACACTCACTGGCCACTTTATTAGGTACACCTGTCCAATTGCTTGTTAACGCAAGCAGCTAATCAGCCAATCGCATGGCACCACGTCTACAATGGCATGTAGACGTGGTCAAGACAACTTGCTGAAATCGAGCATCAGAATGGGGATTTAAGTGATTTTGAACGCGGCGTGGTGGTTGTTGGTACCAGGCGGCCTGGTCTGAGTACTGCTGATCTACTGGGATTTTCACCCAAACCATCTCTAGGGTTTACAGAGAATGGTCTGAAAAAGAGAAAATATCCAGTGAGTGGCAGCTGTGTGACGAAATGCCTTGTTGGTGTCAGAGGAGAATGGGCAGACTGGTTCGAGATGACAGAAAGGCAACAGTAACTAAAATAACCACTCGATACAACCAAGGAATGCAGAATACCATCTCTGAACGCACAACACCTCGAACCTAGAAGCAGATGGGATACAGCAGCAGAAGACCCCACCGGGTGCCACTCCTGTCAGCTGAGAAGAGGAAACTGAGGCTACAATTCGCACAGAATCACCAAAATTGGACAATGGAAGACCGGAGAAACATTGCCTGGTCTGATGAGTCTCACTCAGGGTTAGACTTTGGCGTAAACATGAAAGCATGGATCCATCCTGCTTTGTATCAACGGTTCAGGCTAGTGGTGTAATGGTGTGGGGGACATTTTCTTGGCACACTTTGGGCTCCTTAGTACTAACTGAGCATCGTCTAGAGGCGGCAGCCTGAGTAATGTTGCTGACCATGTCCATCCCTTTATGACCACAGTGTACCCATCTTCTGATGGCTGCTTCCAGCAGGATAATGCCCCGTGTCACAAAACTCACATCACCTCAAACTGGTTTCTGGAACATGACAATGAGTTCACTGAACTCCAACGGCCTCCACAGTCACCAGATCTCGATCCAATAGAGCACCTTTGGGTGGAATGGGAGTTTTGCATCATGAATGCACAGCCGACGAATCTGCAGCAACTGCGTGATGTCATCACATCCATATGAACGAAAATCTCTGAGGAATCTCTGAGCACCTTGTAGAAAGTCTGCCACGAAGAATGAAGGCAAAAGGGCATCCAACCCGGTACTATTAAGATGTACCTATATAGTGGTCAGTGAGTGTATAGATGATGATGATCCACATTTGGTCAACTACCATTTGGAACAACCTATGGAAAGTCAGTACTGATCCCTTTTCTTTACCACCAGAGTTACTTTAAAGTTATAAACATGCATGTTTTCCGGTGAGATCTCCAACACTCGCCTCTCAATACATGCATGTGATT
The DNA here is from genome assembly GCA_009364415.1 of Spea multiplicata. Taxonomy (NCBI): domain Eukaryota; kingdom Metazoa; phylum Chordata; class Amphibia; order Anura; family Pelobatidae; genus Spea; species Spea multiplicata. The sequence goes on from VKOC01018285.1 coordinate 34,714, forward strand.
TACGAAACATCATGTGTGTACAACCAGGATCTACTGATGTTTGTATTATAGCTCCATGGCACAGCTGTTGGCCCATTCTTAAGAGATGCCATCAGGTTCAGTACCTGGACAACACCACATGCTGATGTATCTGGGAGATCAATACGGTTAAAAAACCAGCTACACCCCAAAAAAATAAATCAGATACCCCCATGGTTCCTCCAGTCAGCCACCATACAGCCATCCCCCGCCTGCACCCACCTTCTTGCTCAAGTAAATAAACATGTCTGCTGGTTCCGGACCGGCCCGGTCACCGAATTTTCCTCCCTAACAGTGATGAACACAGGACGGTTATATCCGCGGCTGTAACCAAGATGCAGAGTCCTCCCGTCACTAGGTAACCAAGTCTCCCGGAAAGAGAGCAATCTCAGTACTTCCGGCGTGCAGCAAGCCCTACCTCGGGAAAGCCAGGCTGCAGGCGTCGCCATTTTTTTTACTGGCAGATACATTACAGCGCTTGGGGACATACATTTCTCTTAAAAACTATACTATCCGACACATTTGTATCTATATAGTGAGAAGCCTACGAATAGGCTTAACATAATGTTATTATAATAAGACGTGTCTGTATTGTAGGAACAAGAAAAGATTTAGGGGAAAACATTTTATGTAATATTTTAATATTTGCCAAACTATGGCTCTACTCTGTGCGGCCACATTACACGTCTCCTCAAACATGGTAACGTTACACGTGTCTTCTGTATCATACAGCGCTCAAACACGTGTTTCATGCACACACGTTACATCTCCGCTCACTCCCAACTTAACTGGTGACAGCAAGAGATGAAAAAAATAGCCAAAAACAAAGAACAAATTCCCAGCCAAACCTACAAATTCATGCTTTCAATAAAAAGAAATGAAATTGAGCCATTGTTATCTCATTGATAAATTTAAACTTTAGAACCATACATTAGCTTTGGAAGCTTTTCAATGTGTGATTTGGTTGACGTTGCAGAAAGCGGGGACTAAATCACAGGCAGGGTCCTCAACTCCTGTTGTATCTGTATGTGTGAATGTATATTTCTTATCTATATGTTAACCACTCCGTGTTTAAATTGTACAGCGCTGCGGAATATATTAGCGCTTAATAAATAATGAATAGTAATAATAATATGCTGTAGAAAAGTGATTACTGTTTAGTCTGTACAGTTTCACTAATCACTATTTAAAATGACTAGTGTAAAGGTCGAATATAATATTATGACCTTTTTACACTAGTAATATAAAATATATAAAAATATAACTATGCTAGTTGCATACAGCTCAGGTCGCCCCATTGACTGGGAGAACACTCTTCTCCATATGAATGGTAGGAAGCCTTAATCTGAATTAAACTGTAGCAAAACTAATAAACATCTCTGTTATTTTTATTAACCTTGCATCTTTGTACCTCTAAGGCTATAGTATATTCTAGCCTGGGCAAACGAGGCCTAAGGCTGGCTGGGTTGAGAAGTTGGTAGACTTCCCAACGCATTGCTCCTTGGTGGCCCAGCTGGAGGTCTCCAAGGCAATGGGTCCATATAATACAGAGCCCATTGCTTAGCCTGCACAGATCTTCATACTGTTTACTCTCATGCATTGCATGAGCATCTGACGTGGACCCCCAGGATATAATAGCATGTGCCAAACTCTGCACAGAGAAGGTATAGCACCTCAAGGTGGAGCATTGGCTCCCAGGCAATACCCAGGTTGTACCGTGTTAGCCATAGGAAGAGAGAAAGAAGATTTGGTGAAGATGATACCTTTTATTGGCTAACTGATGTATAATGGATGGCAAGCTTTCAAGACTATCTAGGTCTCTTCTTCAGGCATGTTATCTAATCAGATAAGAGACCTAGATAGACCGTAGGAGTAATATAACTAAGTTTTACTTTATTAAGAGGGCGCTAGATAAGTTGTGGAGAGAAGCGAGGGGATTTAAACAGGCGTGGGACAGGCACATGGCTCCTGAATCTAAGACCAGACCAACGACTGATTTAGGTTTGAGTCTTTCTTCAGGAAAAATGGGAAGACTAGACAGCCGGACTATACATTCTATATATCTGTTTCTTGTACTTCTTGGAAATCCCAGTATAATGCCCCAGACTGCTAGTAAGTACTTTAAAAGATATGTGTCCCTGATATAATGTTTAGAATTTTTTTTAAAAACCCACTAAATCCCTAATTTGGTTGAAAATTCTCAAGTACGTTAACGTTCTTTCTGTGTATAGTGGCATCAAATTATGTATGTACAATGGTACAGTGATCAGGAATCATTAAAAATGAAGATAACTCCTAAATGCCATTTTCTTTTTTGATCTGTTTAAAAAAAACAATAAACTCTCCAGTTGTTTAATATTCTTTATTCTGAGCGTTCTAACATATGCATGCAATCAAATGAGTGCAACTCTGTTGTACAAATGCTTAATGATTAAATCCAGTTGGATGCGGCACAAGTCCTTCTCCGACGCCAATAAACATTATATATTTTCTTCTCAGCACAGCTTTTTATTCTTTTGTATGTCATATTAAGCGTTAACGCAGGAGATCCTATTTTAGCAATATACAGAAATTAGATTATTGCACAGAAAAAGAAAGAGAGTCCTGAAAGTTTTCTCAAATTCCGTTTTGTCTTTGTTCATAAACTTGTAATTTTTTGGTAGCTTCATCTAGTGGATTTAAGTTAAGGAACAACGTAATTGGTACAATAAATATAATAATATAGTATAATAATATAATAATATAATAAAAGAATATAGCGAATAAAGGCTGGTGATGTTGATTTTATTATCATTTCTATGGAAATCCAGTCCTATTATAATGAAATCAAACAGATGAGGAAAAGGGTAATACTAGGCTGTGAGAGAAAATAATTTATTAATCATTTCTATGGAAATCCAGTCCTATTATAATGAAATCAAACAGATGAGGAAAAGGGTAATACTAGGCTGTGAGAGAAAATAATTTATTAATCGTGTCTGAGGATCCAGCGTTGTTCTTTCCATTGTAGGATACCATACAGTTCAAGATTTTGGGGTCACTTAGACATTTCCTAGTTTTTTAAAGAAACCGCAAATTTAGTCCATCAAACTAACATGAAATGGATCAGAAATCCAGCGTTGACGGGGTTAATTTTGTAAATTACTATTGTAGCTGGAAACAACTGATTTTTAATGGAATATCTTCAGAGGCCTACAGAGGCTCTTCATCACTCCTGCGTTCCAATGGCACATTGCGTTCACTAATCCAAGTTTAAGTTTAAAAGGCTAATTTTTTTTACACATGAAAACTGCTAAGTGACCCCAAACTTTTGAATAGTAGTGTAATGTCTCAGGCGTGGACTGCCAAGTTATCCCCACTCAAGCTCTTGCTGAAACAAAGATGGCAGGGACAATTGGCGATGATGTGGTTGCCTTGGCACTACAAGGCCAGTTGCCACCTCATGGCGTAAGTGTGGCTGGCACCCTATTTTTTATTCTCGCATAGTATGTAGCTGGGCATATCCAGCCACTGGCCAAACACTACAGCCCCCAATCTGACAGTGGAGTGGTAGATCGGGTGAGTGTGTGGTGCTGTCAGTCAGCGGCTCCCAGGCATTTACCCCGTGCGCCAGATAACCAGTCCGGGCCTGAAAGAGAGCAGAGAGGGAAGATATTGCCCTCACCAGTTCCTTCTAAAGGTTCCACCTCCAAGCTTCCTTAACCAATTATTGTATACTTTGAACGCAAGACGCCCTGTAGAATTTGAACAAGATGTTACACCAAACACATTAGGAAGGCCCTGATATTTCTATTGGAATTGCTCTGTAGGAGGTAGCCTTTTGTTCTTTCACCAAGTACCAACCAAGAGAGTTCCTCTTTCAGTATACTGATTTGTAGTGGAGTGAGTTTATGACTTGGTGGCCCTAAATAATACAGAGTTAGATTATTAATATCTTATTGACTATGGATTATACACAACCAACCCAGCCCTACTACCAGGAGAGATTGGCTACAGTTGACCCGGTACGTTGTAGGCGATGTGGTGAGATGACTCGTTTCATTATACAAGGTCATCTTAGCTCTTCTTGAATGAGAAACTCACTGGGCTACGTCTGTTATAACACATTGTTAATATGGCGAGTTCCTTCTTGTAGCACCAAGGTGGCCAGTGCTTCCCAATACAGTTAAAGGATATGTTTTGTGGTCAGTGACTCGATGTATGCGTTAACCTTTTGCTGGAATGCGACAAGAGCTTCACATTTGCAGGGATCTTCTGTTTGAGCAATCCCCCGTGCTTCTTCTGCAACAGAAACATACAATCCATTGTATCATTTAAATTAAATATTGTATAATTCTCATTGATATCGGAACCTCTTATTCTTATATATCAATGGACAATAATTCATGGATGTAAATATGTCCTGGTCAAAATGTAGGACAACACTATCCCAGGAGTAGCACAAAGTGTCTGTATGTGGACATGACATGGCATGTGGAAGACCTTAGTGTTTGTGGGGCATTTACTGAAATGCCCACTGATGCCAGCTTGACTCGCGTTATAAGAGAAGCCAGCACAGTCCATTCCGGATGAAGGGAAATATCTATATTTGTATTTATTATAAAAGAACCTCTCAAGAATAGAAAACAGGAAGCATTTTCGTTAATATTTACCTATACGCGAGCATGTTTTATTGTCCAGATTCAGGGTGTAACCGTCATGACATCTGCAGTAATAGGATAGAGCTGTAGGAACACACGCGTGTTCGCAATCATGTTTTCCCAGTGCACACGCATCTACGCCTGTTAAGGAACATAAATAATATATTTGGTATTCTAAACGTCACCAGGCAACGTGGCATCAACAAATTCTGCATGTTCTACCAGATTGACATTTCCAGGAAAGACCAAAGGACCTCAACAAATAAGACAAGATGAGAGAAAGAGAGAAAGGGGAGAGAAGAGAGAAAGGGGAGAGAAGAGAGATAGAAGAGAGAGATAGATCATAAAAATATATCATTCAAAACTATTATTTGTATTTTAAAAGAGGTCAAAGTTTAGACGGCCAGATCCTTAGATGTAACACAAGGACATTTTATTTCCCAGAGATGGTGGTAGATAGGGAGAGCAGCCTTCCAGCAGTGTTAGAGGACCAAATAAGGTTTCAGGTCTTACAGCCGGAAAGGAATGGCAGACTCGATGGGCTATCCACTCTAAATTTCTGCTTTGCTCATTTAATATTAAAAGCTTCTATGGCCTTCCATGGCTCTTTGTTTTAATGTAATTTATATCACCAGTGCAATAGAATGTTGTTCTATGACCCTTTGTTTGGGCTGTTATGTTCTGCTTATTGCTGAGTCTGCATATAGAGCTTGGGACAGACAGTACCGTATTAACTGCCCCACATGCCTATAAAAAGATTTAGATTGTAAGCACTATCTGGAAAGGACCGTCTTTCCCTATTATTTCCTTGAACTTTTGCCGCAATCATATTGACCCTGAGCAATTCCCCAGGCTTGGCCCGTAGTCTTCGGATGAATCGCTGCGTCTCCAGGGCGCTCTGCTCTTTCTCTGGAGAGGGGGGGGGGTATTTAACCACGCCCACTCCTTACCAAATTCCCCTCCCATTAATTTTCCGTATCCAACCCCCCCACAAAGCCACTACCTGGGAAGAGGGAAGGTTCGAGGTAGCCCGCCTTGGGACGTTCCCAAGACTACTGTAGATGTTATATAAAACAATATAAAAAAATAAATAATAATAATAATGTGCCTTCCCTTCATTATACAGCAAACTGTAGGGCACTAAGTATATCTACTGACGCTAAATAAACATACATACATACATACATAGATACATAGATAAAAGGAACAGGGTCATCAACCAAGCTCAACATGGTCATCAACCAAGCTCAACATGGTCATCAACCAAGCTCAACATGGTCACCACTGATTGCACCCTGAGAAGATAGCTTTGCAGCCAAGTGAGATATCCCAGCTGATGTTTCTTTTATTATATTTTTATTGTCATGTTACTGTTACAATGTGCCGCTCTCTCCAAAGGACATGGTTGATTTTGATATGCTGATACATATTAAGTTCTATCCAGCTGGTTGTCTTCAAGGCGCTCAAGAGGGGTTAGCAGAATTGTTTTAGAGTAATTATTAATGGAAACTTCATCTAACGCATGAGCCCATTGTCAGATCTGTTATTTAATTACCCGTTTATCTGCGCACCGGGTTCGTGAAACGTGAGTGTACGCTCGGTGTATTAGCGTATCGGAACATGCTTATCTACCCTCGGTTTGCTCATTGTTGCCGATCTTGAATATTAAGCTGTTAACGATATGTCATGAATTCTGCAAGACGAAGCTAAGGGGCTCGTCATTGGACCTCACTGCTGCTCTTTTTGTTTGTCAATATGCGTAAACATTATTGGCGCCATATAAATAATTATTGGCACTTTACAGGACCGAACGATTGTTGTTACCCGCAGAGTTAATCCGCACGCCATACATTTAAACAAGAGACTATTTCTCAGCAAATTATTTTTCTCTGAATGCTGATGTTTCAAGGGACAGCCTAGTCCCCGAAATCCTTTTTTTAGTCCATTTTGCAATGCTTTTCACGTCAATCAGAACAGGTATTACTTAGTTGCTGCCTCTTTTTTTCTCCTCTTCGTGGCTGCCTCTGCTGAGAGCAGGATGCTTGCTTATACTGAACATGGAAACAGATATAGTCATATTAGCCAAAGAAGAGACCTCTGATGTTCAGAAAGCTTATGACTTTACATTGTTTCTACATTTGCCTAATACTGGATGGACAAAAGAGTTCCTGAGCACATTTTAAATGGCAGCCAATCATATGTAGGCTTAATGAATGCTGCCTCTACTCTCATTCATTTAATTGGGAGTGGCTATAGGCAGGAAGCTTACTTAAGTACACTTCCTGTTTCCTAGAGGCCCTCAGAGGGAGGAGCAAGAAAAGACAGGACTTTTTTTTAACTGCAATACCTAATGAATGTATACAGGAGATGTATAAAATGCGTTTTAAGCACAGTTTTGTTTTTGCCTGTAAAAATCTATATTTTGGAATCAGTGTGGGTGGAGAACACAAAGCCTTGCAAAGGTTGTCTGAACCAATCAACAACAATTAGCAACTTAACAACAGGTGAGAGATAACAATGGGGTTGATTGGGCAGCCCACAAGGTATAATACATAGCGTGTCAGCATATATTTACCACAAAGAGACAGCCGGAACATAGAGGTCAACTTCTCGATGACCCCATAAGTCTCCACATAGAAAACGTGATCATCCAAAGGCCTACTGGCCATAAGCCTGAGAGACTGTAAATCTGCCCTATCAACTCCAACTGCGTATATCTCAATCCCCGAAGCCCGGGCCCTGGCCGCAATGTCCTCCACACCGTCCTGAGGGCGGCCATCTGTGACAATGATGGCCACTTTTGGGATTTGGAACGACGTGTGGCGTGCTCCTGAAGCCTCTGTAAATGCCTCTTCCAGGGCAGTCTGTATGGCCAGTCCAGTCATAGTGCCCGTAGACAGTGGGGTAATCGCAGACACAGCCTTTTTCATCTCGGCTTTTGTGAAATAGGTCTTGAGGAAGAACTCGATTTTTACAGCGCTGGCGTAATTTACCACGGACACGCGGGTGGCCCTTTCGCCCGTGTCTAGTGTGTCTATCATTTCAGACAGGAAGGTCTTCACTTTCTCAAATTCTTTTGGGCGCACACTTCGGGAGCTATCAATGATAAACACCAGGTCCATGGGCCGAGTCTTACACGCAGTGTCTGTAAGGATAACGCCATAGATGAACGTGTACCTTTATTATACGTTACGACAGAACCTAAAAGCCCAACTTCCTATACACATGTGTACAAAACCCCCTTAAAGGCATTCAAGGCATGGCACAGAACATCTGCTTTCCTCCACACAGTTCTCCTCCATACGTGTAGTTGTAGGAAACAACATGAAGGTGAAAAGTTGCCCCTTGCTCATAACATAAGGTAACATTCTTCATTGCCTCCTAACACTGGGATATGGAATGGAGTATAAAACATGCATATATTATATTAGATACAATCTGGGTCAATGGGGGTCCAAGATTCTACTGAACTATGCTATTTCTATGCTGGTTGACATTCACATAACATTTTGGGTGACTTTCCCTGCTCAAACACCACACTGAAGTGATTCTTATTTGAAAGGTTACTGAAGTCTGTTTCCATCAAGTTTCATTAGTCAGAGCGTCCCACTGGCTGATTAAAACTGAGCCATTCTATGTTTCCCCCACAAGCATTATGATAAGAATTTGACGTGTTTGTCAAGAAGATCCGGCTCAGATAACCAGAACTCATACATGATAGGCAGCTGCCTGAAAACATTAAATAATGCAAAAACTACTTTTAAAAAACAAAACAACCAAATATTTTTGGAAACTTTTTAAATCCAAGATTCTTTATAAAAAAAAACAGTTGGTGGCAGTTCCATTTTAAGGACCAAAGTTAATATTAATATCCACATAATTCACCTTTATGGCCCCTGCCTCCTAACTTTGCTTTCTCCAAAATCTTCTATTACATTCCATAAAAAACTCCTTTCCTGAACCATATTAATAGTTGAAAAAGTAAAAAATACACAAAACCTAATTAAAAAAAAATAACCATAAAGCATTACAAAATATGTGTCATTCTTTCATAAAAAATTGACATTTTTTTCTGCAGCAATGGCAACAAAGCCTTTCAAACTACCTGCATCCTCTCTTTGTCACATGACTACAAAGGAGCACCCAGGAAATATTTATAGGGCAGACATTTCTTTTAGAACTTATTTTTGGACATGGCTTGGCGTTCCCACTCAATGCTGATGACATTCTTCAGCTACTAGAGGCACATGTATTTCATCAATAGAATCCAACTATGGTCCAACTATAGTGATTTCTTCTTGATCCAAAATGTATATTGTTTTATAGGCATCCTGTTTGTTTATAAAAACTAAAAACATGAAATGTATTGTTCCTAGTGTTCTTTCACACAAATCAATACTTAATCGACTTCCTAAATCTGCAAATTCACATACTGTGCTCAGTGTAACATGGGAATGTATGGGAATGTATTGAGTGGTTTTTGGTAGACATGTATGGGGTTAAAACAAAAAAATGTCCATTACAACCCTGTGCAAAGTTTCAAAAGCTCTTAATGGTAAGGGACGTCTTTTTTGCAGATGATACAAAAGTCTGCAGCAGGGTAGACGTTCCTGGTGGAAGAAGTCAAATGGGAAGTGAGTGACGTGAATCAGAAGAACGGGGCAGCTGGAGTTTAATGTTGATAAATGTAAGATTACGCACTTGGGATGTAAAAATCCCAAAGTCAGAAAATAGCATCGGGGACCCTGTTCTGTCAGCGATAACGGAAGAGAGGCACTTTTTTTGAGAATCCGTACACATTGATTTTTCAATATGTACGGATTGGAGGAGAGGAGAGAGGGGGGATGTGATAGAAGCATTTAAATACTTAAAGGGATTTAACAAAGTACAGGAGGAAAGATTATTTCAAAGCACCTTCAGTGATTTATTCATCTCGTTACGTCTCCAGCAGGATTTTACATATTACAACATTTATGCATTTATAGCACTTATGCAAATTGTACATAAAAATGGTATTGTATCAGAGCCTTAGGATATTTTTCAACTGCCAAATAAAAATTACTCATAATTTTGATTTTCATTTTTTATTCGCACCATAAATCAGAAATAAAATAGAATGTACATTTGCAACATCCTGCCTTCCGAAGAAAATATTTGCTGTGCGGACTCATTTACGATAAAAAGAGGAACATTGGGTTAAAATGCAAAGGCAATAGCAGGTAGATTATATTTTTTTAATAATTAAAAAATATCCATTATTTAAAATGTTGTTTTCACTTCCAGCGGTTACTTTTTTCCTTACTCGGTTCTGCATTTAAGCCCTAGCATTTAAAGAGTTAAAATATAAGACCAACTCCGAGCAATATAACGCAGCAATGTAACGTCAGGTAACTTTGAAGTCTCCTCGATTCATGGAAGAGCGTACCGAATGATGCGATGGACACTAGTGACAGTAGACCTGTTGAAGGGGACCAGAATAAATCTGTGTGTATTGCGCTTTCCTTACCTCTAGGCTTCTGCACAGGCAAAGTCCTGGGTTCTTCTGGCTTGTGACGAGGGCTGGCTAGCGCTCCATGTCTGGGAAGGGGTAACACTGAGCTGCCATGAACCACAGGGGGGAAAAAGTAGCTTCTATACGGTGGCAATCCATACATCCTGTAATGAGTGCCATTGACGGCCACCATCAGGAAGCCCGACAGGCAGAGGACAGCCCTGCTGAGTATTTGCTTCATCCCCGGAGCTCACGGCGTGCTGGTGAACGTACACACAGAGGACACGACACTGAAGCTGCGAAGCGTCCACAAAGACATATAGTGTATGGAGAACAGAGAGACGCCTTCTAGGTCTGGGAATCCGGGACGGAGTGCTGGGTAATCCCACCCATCCGGCCACGGTCTGAACTTTAAAGCAATTGTTCTGCAACATTTTTTATTTTATAGTATAGATATATATGACCAATGATATATTCAAACACATTCAAAGACTGTATGATCAAAAGTATGCGGACAGCCCTCCTAATTGTTAAGTTTAGGTGTTTCAGGCGTATAAAATAAAGCACACATCCAGCCATCTCCATAGACAGACACCGTCGGTAGAATGGGCCAAGCGTTTGTTCCAGCGGAGGGTAATGTTAACGTTACCGCGAACAAAGGCATTTTCCGCAATCGTATCCTTAAACGTCGATCGTAGGACTGTATTTTACTATCGGGTACGGACTAGGGTTCTGGGAAGATGAATTTTGGATTTAATCTGAAATCTCCCAATATGCAGACAAGGGGCGCTGTGGGCAGCAATAAATATATAGTCTGGTGAAAAGTTCTGTGAGGTGTGGAAAATACTTAAAGTGAATAATAAATAATGTATTTGCTAGATGTTGGCTACAGAATACAAATGTCCAGCTGTGTCATATTTTCTTGTAATTTGACAATTTTTTCCATCATTTAGCAATATGGTCCGAAATCCGAGATTCATTAGCATCCACCGTGGAGTGAGGATAAGGTTACTCCAGTCTTGCTCTTTAAAATTATAGCCAACGGGATCGCTGACCCAAATGGAGTACTATTATTACAGATCAAAAACCATTATTTTCGTGCACTTGTACACATTGTATTAGTGGAAAAATCTTAGTGATATCAATTATGTTATACATTGTCCATGGTTACTGGTTCCACCATCAAAGCAGAGTCAATGGCTGAAGCACTGTCCTAAAACAGGACTTTGCCGATTGTGGTTTGGAATAACTGAATTCATCCAACGCGCGGCTGAACCGGCACGGTGACTTCTTATTACAGAGACGCTGGTGAGCCACAACACGCTTCCTTGAGTGAATAAATCCCACAAACCTCCTTGTACGTTAAGAACCCAACCCTGGTAATTGGCTTCTCCAATAGAAGAATTTTTTACAAAATCTCACCAACAAACTATGTGTCTTGTTTCAGAACACGCTCGCTGTGGGGCCGACTCTTGGCCTATTATTGTACAATGAGGTCAGTTTGAGGAAACTGCTGTCTCCATAAGCGAATAAACCCCATTATGCCGTCGAGGCCTGTGTCCGGACCAAACGGATCACGGCACCACCTAAGGCCCTCCGACCAGGAGGAGACAGCACAGAAAAATGGAGATAAAGGGCAATTTGAATTATTGGCAAGGTCATTATTGAGGCTTAGGGCCACCACACCATTAAACACAGCACTGCCCTCCCATTTTACATGCAATATGTAAACAATGACCCTATTACCTATCGCCTCTCTGAAAAGCTAACGTTTCTGGTTCCAGAAGCTTGACTTGTTTTTTTGCCGACCCCCGTTAACCTGTCCTGTGGACTATTCGTATACGCATATCGGGAATTACGAGCAAAATCAAAGACATTATCTTTAAAAGTTCTCAGAGACGGCATCTTTGGGAACCGACGCTGTTGCAGCTTTTAAGTAAAACAATTTGATAAACCTACCTGTTCGTGTGTTTTTATCTATGTAACCGAGTCTACATGCACAGCCAGCATTATCTAATTGATTTCTTGTCCTGAAGTCACCTGATTACAGTACTTTATGCCTTCTTACTAAGTGGTAAAAAATAAAAATAAAGCACGTATCTCACACATAGATCTTTGTCTTTGGTTGGCTACTTGAAGCAGGCAATCAATAGCAGCCCTTTTCCACATATGTGCACTGGTGGTCCGAACAGACACCCACCCACAGCTTTCCCTTACACTCGCCTCCCATGTTGGTTTATCACCTGCAAGGAGATGCGTTCAGCTGGGCGGTGTGGAAAGGGGCAAAAGCATATTGGGAATGGGGGCAATTCTGCAGACAGACAACACATTAATGTTCACATGGCGGTCCCTTTAATTTACTCAAAATTATTGACTTGAGAAAAATTTGCTTTAAATACGCAGGTGGGCGATACGTTTATATCTAGGGTGCTCAAAACTGCGGCTCTGACACCAGGGCCTCAATTATTATTAAATGGTGCTGCACCTTCCCTATATAGTAGGTAAATAAACACAATAGATAACACATCAAACTCCACAAAGTATAATGGGTTTCTGTAAAGATTTAATAAATCACAGCCATCGAGTTACATTGAGATCTGCATCCCCGTATATATTTTGTATTTGTTGCATAAACATGCTGTAACGCATCAGTCCAGTTAAATATATATATATTTTATTTTCTATTTTTCTTAACATACTGCGGAATCCCCAGTGCATGGTCTGCAGTGTCATAGGGGTACTTGGCAATGATTTCCAACCCCCCTGCGGCACACAAATGGTTAACCCTCCTAGAACTAGATTAACGGTAACCTTGAACTTCAATCAAGCTCAGACAGGGTTAAAAAAAAAAAAAGGTATGTAAAACATAAGCAAAACTGTAAAAAAAAAAAAAAAAAAAATACACACAAAAACAACACCAGCCGTTTTTTTTTTGCCCTAAAGCAAACCTAGCAAGTAAACTTTAATCAAAAACGATTGTCTTAAATGTAAATACTGAATCATTGTAATAAAAAGTTTAAGGTTAAGGCATTACATGTACATAAAAATATTTCTTCCTCTTTTAATCTGTTATCTCAGATGTGAAACAAGCACAGAGGTAATATACTCATCAAAGAAGAAATGGAAAAACACAAAAGAAAAACAAACTTCCAAGCCTCAGTAACTAAGCAGGCATGTAGGGAGGTGGAGGGTCCTTCTCTGGCATTTTCACAGCCATCTCGTACGTTGGAAGGATGTACTGTAACGGGAGAGAACGGCAAAGCCATAGATTATTACACACTGACTCACATTTATTATATATAGTCTATGGGGGGAATGGACTTCATTAGCACTGCCATAAAGAATCAGCTTGGTGTGGTGTTTGAACATGGAAAGCCGCCCAATATAAGACGAGAGCCTCCAAGGGGTGCTCTAGGGTGGTGCACGGCACCCAAACCGCTGGTAACCGAGATGCCCAGAGGGGTCGTGTAACAGGTGATTTTGTGGTAGTAGAGAGGCAATAGCTCGCTTGGAGTGCCAAGACGGGCTCGCGTGCGAGTGAACGCTGTTGGCAAGTGTGTACGTGTTGGTAAGCGCTAGTGTAGCAAGTGCTTATCAGCAACTCGAGTAAGGAGTATGTTGGTGAATGGTGTCAGCACGAGTGTGTGAATGAATAGTGTTAGAGTGTGAGCCTAGGTTAAGTGGTACACAGGACAGAAGGGAGTGTGTACTTGTATATGTATATTTGGGTATCGGTTCTCGGCCTTTTGGCTAAGTGGGCTTTGGAGTATATTCATGTGTTATGATCACGGGTGGAGATTTGCGCGTGCCAAGAATTATTGCACCTCTGCAGCCTCTAGATTTGCACATAAAGTTCAATTGTTGTGGATGCTAAACTACATTGTTATATATGGCACTAAAAATTGTACAGTCTTGGGGAAAACCAGATTTTTCAGAAGGTATTACAAACACCCTGCACGACAAGCAGGATGTTTTTATTGGTATATTCGTATTTTTTTAATCTTTTATATTCCATTGGGAAGTGTACTTCGCTGACAGACATTTGTATAGATGATGCACCGGATGATCATGCCTTGAGTTTTACCTGTGAAGGGGCTTCAAACTCTGGATAGACGGCGATCTCAGGGGTGTTTCTATTGCTGATGTATTTGTAGCAGTTCCACACGCAGTTAATCAGATAGGCCTGGCAAACACACAAAGAAGGTGGGTTAAAAATAAGCGCAGGTATAATATGGCACAAGATGTATTAACTTTCACACGAGGCTGGGTGACCTAGATGCAAAAGCAAATTTTTTGGCTGTATATGAAAAGCTTCACGCAGCCAATCAGTGGCAAGAATCCGACCATGGAGGAGAGGGGCAGCTGCTGCAGCTGATACATAAGGTAATTAATCGCCTTTTCTCCCCCATTTTGGAAGAATATCTATTAAAGAGACATTACAAGGTCCTGTTAATGCATATGATAGCCGAGTGGTCCCTTTAAATTTCTCGGTGGTCTCTGTTATAAAAGGTAATCACTGGCACTAAAGCGACCCCATTGGAATCAAACAGCTGATTGGAGGAGCTGAAAGCCGGACCATGAAAGAGTAAGGAGCCGCGGCTTCTTAAGGCAAGTCATTTTTATTTACTTTTGACTCCACTAAATGCTTATTAGAAAGTCCTTTAATAGGCATTAATTGGTGTGTTTCATGTCTGGGACAATCGAGCATCCCTTTAAGAGGTTAATTAGAATAGTCCAACAATGAGTTAACAGAATTCGGACTGCCTGAGGCTGCCGACAGACATAAGGAAACTGCGGCTGAGATAAAGGCGCTGCATTATATATATATATATAAAACCATTATATCCGCAACCCCTAGCTACAGACATACCTTTAAGAGGACGATGAAGGTACCCACAAACAGTACGATGAAGAGAAGCCAGCTGGAATCCAGTGACAGCATGTCATCTTTGTAAGGAAAATCAGGCTAGAAAAAAAAAAAGACATTAACGATGAGAAATGCGGCCACCCCACCCAAATACAGGAACTGCATTCAAGAAAACACAAACAAGAAAAACCATAGCCCGCGTTACTCAATCCTAGGGACTTTCTGTAACAGATAATGCACTCTTCGCACCCGATAAAAAAAAAAATTGTATGCATCATCCATACTGCATACATCATACATCCTGCATACATCATACATACGGCATACATACATCATACGCCTTCGCACCTGGAATCCGCCTTATACCAACTCCCTGCTGGAGCACCGGCTCACGGCAGAAACCCACCGGCGTTTACATTCTACATTTGGAAACTACTCCACACAGGGGCGTATTCTGGACTAGGGTGGCAGATACCCCTCTGCCACACAGCAGAGTGCTGACAGTACAGTGTGCCCCAAACTTACCAGCTGTTCCAGGTAATCTTTAATTCCAGGCAGATATGTAAGAGAGCTGATTGCAAGCAGACAGGTCAGGGCAAAGTCAAACAGCTGGTAGCAAAAGAACGGAATCAGCCAACCTCCGCGATGCTGCGTGAAGAAGACGACGACGACTCAAATTAATGCTTATAACGATGCACCATTACCTATCAGGGACCTTTTGGCTGGGGAGGACTTAATGAACATATTGGCTGCAATATAACAGTTTCAATGGACATGTAGAAAGGTCCAAGGACAACATTCTCCTTTATACTAGGAGTCCACCGTCCAACGAGATGAACTTACAGTGACGGCTCCATACACCATCATGGCACTCATGGCAAACATAAGGAGGCATATAGCAAACAAGACACAGGTGTTCTCTGCGAAGAGAAAAAAGAAACAATTACTGCACATAAAAAACATTAAGCGTGTAAAACAGAGAACCGTCTGACCAAAGAGATCCATCACTGGAAAAGCAGCTTTCAGAAAGGAGTACTGAGGGTTCCCGGATACGCCGGTATAAAGGCATCGGAACTAAGATTTATTTTTTGGCTGGCAAATGTTTAAAAAAAAAAAAAAAAACTTATTACAGAGGAAGGACCCTCACTCGCGGCTCATAATCCCAAGCAAGAGATGTGCAAAGCAGCGAGGCTCACCCGCCACTCTCTCAGAGGAGTAGTCACTTCCGATGACCTCATACTGAATGTCGAGCGTGGGCACCGTGTCCGGATGGGTCACTTTGACCGTCAGAAGGATACCCATCAGCAAGTTCATCACCTATACAAAAGCAATAGGAAAGGTGATCAGTGGGTGAAGCATGGCTCGGTGAGATAGTAACAGGGCGGCAGACATTCTGCGACACGTTATTCACCGTCCACGCGTACAGAAAGCTTCAAGCACTCAATCGGTGGCAAGAATCGGCGGACCGTGGAGGAGAAGCCGGACTGAAGCTACTACGAGTGCTTTATTACCCCCTTTTTTGGTAGAATGCATATTAAAGCACTGGCAAGCATACAATCTAGAATTCTATATGTTAAAGGAAGGGTTAGCGACGCTAAAGCATGAAATTACGCCCCCCCCCCAAAAAAAAGTATCTTTCATACGATATAAACCTTTTCATGTGCTTAGGTTTCACATTTCTAGGACCGATTGCCTTAATGTTCTCAAAACAGAGTTAAAAAAAAAGTGTGGGAATCAAGGCCACTGCGCTCCACGTAAACACTCATCACGAAGCCGCAGATAAGGGGAACATCTGCTAAACTATTAAATTAAAAAAAATGCAATGTGACATACGCTGGTAGTTCCTCGGTAATAGTTACTTTTAACTCCGTTGAGCCGATGACTGCGGACATTAAATTGGCCAAGTATACCGGCCTCGCTCATCCCCCTAATAATTTGGTCGCCCTCGAAGGGTTACACGAGGCAGGCGACGAGGCTTAAAGGGACAGCGACTCCTGTGCGTGTTAAAAGCCTGTGCTTTCTTGATTGCCATTGGGGTTTTGGAGATATTTGGGGTCAAACGTTCACCTTGTAGAAGCGGAGATCCGTGGCTGCGTGTGGCATGACTGGCATTATTGGCTTCCCATCCCCCCCAACAATCAACAACAGGGAAGCGATGGACAGTAATAATAATAACCGTAGGTCCGGAGAACAGGGAGTTGAGATACTTTTCTCCCATGGGATATTGGTATGTGTGTATATATTACATACACACACACATATACACTAATATATTATATATATTATATTATATATATATATATAATATGTTATTTTAATCTGCAGACATCATTATATACATGCAATGAATGCTCTGAACTAAAATTATATTTAAATATAAAGGTGGATTTTGATAAACGTTAGATGGGTTTTAGGGGATAAGTTCTCGTGTACTGAGAGACTATCCTACACAGATCAGGTCGCCCCCGGCTATTACTGCCATGGGGGATATCGCCGGCTCCAGACAGCATGTCATACATACGCCGACCGGCGGCTATCATTAGTAACGAAGGTCACGGCGAGCACTTTGTTGTTGTTGTGTACACACTGGATGTTTATTGGCAAACAATACGCTATGGGCGGCTTCAGCAAGAATATTCCAAGAACTCTGATAAAAGGACCGACTTGCGATGAGGAAGCGGAGCAGGCGAAGGCGTTTTTTTTACGGCTCGGTTAACCCTTTCAGTGCGTCCCCGCTCTGCAATCCATAGATTTCGGCGGAGTAGTCGATCTTATCTGGTCCTAGCAGAAGTCTGGCACGTGTGGAATACAGGCATGTGCTGCTAAATGTGCCGGTGGAGATGAGGAAGCTGCTGGTCAGCGATAGACCTTTATCCTTTCCCCCCATAAGGAATCCTTGCAGAGCCCGACGACGTTCTCTTTTTCTGAGCAGGTGCAACGGCGGTCGTTTTCCATAAGAAATGGACATCAAACGAAGAGGCAGCCGAGTAAAGGTGTCCTCCGGCAGAACTAGAAGATCCAACGGGTAGGAAGCCAGCCGCTGGTTTACGTTTTGTAGCAATATAATAACGAAGATCCCCCTTTTACAATTCTTTGGAATAGAAGCAGCATCATATGTGCAAACTGTCCCGTTATCACAGATGGTTTAACCTTAAACACCATGTGGAGGCGAGACACCCAAGTGCTTTGGATCAGGCAGCTGTATTCTTCCCACAACAACGAGTTTCAGGATACGCTTGGAACAAAAAGCGCATCCGCAGCAAATCCCATTTACCAGCCAGGCGTAAGCATTGGCGTTGCTGAGCCTCCCGCTACGTCACGGGACCCCAATCTCTGCGAGTCCCACCTATAAACACAACAAGCGACACAACAGTCCCCCACCGGACGCTGACCGAAAACACGGCCCGTTTATGGAGTCAGGAGAGCTGGAACAACAACTATGAATGCTTTAGACGTATTGTGGCCATTGTGAATACTGACTGAGAAACATGCGGACGCAGCACCGCGGCGCATGATCACATCCAGCGCTCTGCTAAACGCTGTACATTCCTCCGCGGCTGTTATACGAACGACGCGTCCGGGGCTGGCAGGGCATGCTTTACGGCAACCATAACACAGAGACGATTCTGCGTGATTCACAAAACCAAGTCATCCCTTAATTATCCGGGTCCACAATTCTGTAGCGCTGGAAAGTAAACGGTTAAAAGCCACAGATTATGAGTAGAGGCCGTGCGAGGCTTCGCTTTCCATCAAACTAATTATGCCTCTAAAAAACGAAAGTCGCTGTCGCTTTCTATTTGAGCAATGAAAAGGGGTTTATTCACTAAACAGTTGTCAAGAAAGACTAGGGGTTTGTGGCCCCTCAAATTGCAGTCAACAGGGGGTTAACAGCATACTAAATGGGGAAAATAGTGGAAACCTGAGCATATTACCAGCCAGGCTGGAAGAAGTTGGGCAACTGTTCATCTAAACATGTCGGTAAAGAAGCCATGTGTTGCCTACTTCATGCACTTCATTCAATTCTAGCATTCAATGGGTTAATTTCCTTTGAAAGGGATCAACTTTGTATAGAGATCGTATGATGTAAGAATACACGATAAGGATCACGTGCACGGGGACATAACAGTGCCGCTCTGTGACCAGACGTACTGGGGAGCAAAGGGGGGGGGGACCGGAACAGAAAAGAATAAATTACTGACCCCAGTGATGTCACCATGACCATAATGAAAACGGGTACTGTTTGTTGTAAAGTGATCAACGAATATTCAAAAGTCCTCAATATATAAATATATATATATATTATACTATATATATATATATATATATGTTTTATTTAAGTGAAAAGGGTTAAACACATTTAAATAACCCAAAAGTTTAAAAAACACAAAAATACGGTAGTAAAGGGACATTCTGCACAGTTACAAAATTAACCATAAAAATGACTGATCGTATTTATAGCAAAAAAGCTCCGCTAACTGGAGAGTAAAATCCCCTGGTCACGAAGGGGTTAAGGTTACAGTTAAGAGCCCAACACAGCCTCACCTCAGTGAGTTATTTGCCTCCTGAGCTTCCTTCCTGGTTACGACTCAGCGATACCTTACAGTGCCTGGGCTTCCATGGACCGCTCGCACTCACACCCTCAGATCCACTTTCCACCTCAACCTGGCCACTGCCAGCCACCCCTCGGCCACCGCCAGCCACCCCTCGGCCACCGCTAAGCGCACCCTCGGCCCAGCCACTGCAGCCTACCGCCAGGCCTTTCCTTGCAAAGGTCTTTATAGTGTATCATAAAACCCCTAACCCTGGTCCCCACAGCCAGCACTCTCAGCCCCCCACAGCCAGCACTCTCAGCCCCTTTCCCCGCTTAGTCTCCTGTTAGCCTCAGTATCCGCACCTTTACACCATGTCGGGCATTACATAATCCCGGCTGTGTCACATTACACCGTACAGTCAGTATACCAGGGCCGCCTCCATATGTCACAGCACTCTCCCCTCTATGCTCACCATGCACTTAGTGCCCAGGATAATGGTTCCGGTCCGCACATGGCAGCAGCCGCAGCAACGAGTGCTGTACAGCCGGTCCCGGGTCCGCTTCAAGTTCATTGCCAAACGTCTCCCGCTGTCCTCGGTCTCCAAAAACTCCTTCTGTCGCTGTCGCTGGTCACCCAAACTCACTAACGTACGCGCGTCATACGGAAACTGCGACCAGTAAGAGCCAATCGGAGCCAAGCCTCGCTTTCAAAGAAGGGCGTGAAGCTAGCCGGGGCCATCTTGGAAAAGGGAACAGCAGCACCCAACCGAGAGTATGACTCTGTAGCTTATTTGGACTACAAGTCCCACAATCCTAATCAAACATTTGTTTAACCCAGAGGATTGTGGGATTTGTAGTTTATAAAAATGCACTTACCTAATTTCAAGCAGGTTTTTTTCATCTGCAACCTCTTCACCCGTGATTATTTTACTGGTTTATAGCTCCCAGCAAACAAATAAATCATATATAAAGATTATATATATATATATATATATATATATATATATATATATAGTATATTGATTAGGACAGTTAGATATATAATATAATGTAGAAATAAATAATAATAATAAATGCAAATATATAAATAATTACTATAAAATGATTTTAAAAAAATCCTCGTTATCTCACTATAAATGTCAAACCAAAGAATTGAAGGAAACTAAATCATTTTCCATAGGTGAACAAGTCTCCACCACCTTACTAAATGTAACAGATGGATGGACGGCCTTAGATGTATAACCTCAGCATTTCACGTGTCGCAATTGGGACGCCTGTGGTGGGGATGTGGCAAGAAGAAAAGACTGGGGAGGTTGGGGCCTGAGGCATGGTCATCTGCTCACGTGGGCCACAGGGCCACCTCGTGGCTTCAGAGTATCTCAAGGTGGCCACATGGGAGCAACAATGGTTCAAACGATTAACCCAACTGGCCCATGAACCCCACTGTCGCCAGGGATGCTGTCCTAATTAGATTTCAGAGCTAACCTCTTTCCCTCGCCTCCCCCGTGTCTTCAGATGAATAATAGGATCAAGACTTAAATTTGCCGTCATGTTATCAAAGAGCGATCTCTTTAACAGATATCTTTGATGGAGGCATTTCCTGACACAGGATGCTAACATTGTGTTAATGAAGTCTCAGCCTTCTCATTCTCGTAAGCGAATTGTTAGTTTTTGGAACGCTTGCATTTGGTATTTTTGGAAAAGGGAACTTGGTCGGGAGTTTCCCCCGCGAGTAATGGTTTAAAATCCAAGGAGAAATGAAGGGGGTTTCTAAATGTTCTAATCATGTGGGGTTATAGAATAAAATATCGTGCAGATGGAGTATAACACCAACTAGAATAGCCCATAGCCCCCCAGGGACTTCAGCAGTGAGATGGCGTCAAGAGGACTGTGATATGCTGGACTTTGGTGGTCCTGCACCCCTATGAAATGATATCGGAGGAGGTTTTTAAAGGTGTCGTGTCCCATGATCCCATGCATGTTTTAATCCCCTTAGTGCATTATCCTCTACCACTTCTGATGGAAGGCTGTTCCATTAATCTCCCACCCTCTTGCTTGCATAACATATAAATCTCCAACCCTCTAGTTTTAGATTATGATCTCTTCTAACATTTCTCCTCCTTTGAAATAAACGTTCCTCCTGCACTGAATGTTTCTATCACGTCTCTTCTTTATTTCCTCAAATATTTGCCTGGCGGCAGGCAGATATTGGAAAGCACCCTCCTCTCCGTCGTGTATTAAGGATACTAGAACACCGCCGCCAAACGGAATAAATGTTTGTTGAACCAGGGGGACGTCGCTGCACCAAAGCTGCGCTGGCACTGTGGCTAGCTGGAGCTTAGCTACACAGTCTGTCAATTGTCCTAAAAATGACAATAAAGTATCATGGCAGCCCACCCCAAGCGTCAGGCAGCCCACCCCAAGCATCAGACAGCCTCGTGTGGAGGTGAAAACAGGAATCAGTGTTTTTGGAAACACAGGGGTATTTAAACAGTACAAGGGGTAATTTACATACAATAGACATAGTTCTCCATCAGGTCCTCCCTTGCACACGGCTCAGTGTTTGCACTTGGCCCCCTAAGCTCAGTAGGGGGTCGCTATTGTAGTCTGTAGGGAGGATGGTACTGACTTCTGGCTGAAACCTGCTGGATATCAGATCCAGGTGCAAATACTGGCCATAGAGGTCTCTGTCCTGTAAGTTCTGACCCGATGGAGAGTAACACCACGCATAAACCCCCCTCCCAAAATTCAGAAACCCCACATCTGTCTCCGAGCTCCACAGTCTTTAGAGTCTCTTGTAGTTTGGGAAACGTGGCACTCCATACCAGGGCCCATAGTCTGTAGTAAGGAGGCTGGTACTCAGTCCCCTCCAGGAGCTCATGGCATGGAGGCTTCAGTGATTATTGTCATCTTCATTATATACTGAAATGCCATTTACTTTAAACAGAATAGTTGGCAAAATGAAGTCTACGAGATATTCCCACTCACCTGATTAGATCAATGAGATAGAAATAGCGGGATATTGGATCGCGGTCCGCCAATATTTCACATACAGATCGTGCAGCATACACTCCGAACTGGGACACCTGAGTTGAGGTGTGACAACAGATGGTGAAGGGCAGAGACATCCATGGAAGTGGGTTTGGTCATCCAGAAGGTGTCCAACCAGTCACCTTACCCATACCTTATGTCCATCGATTTTATAGCTCAATAGAGTATCCCACCACTGCCCATCGGGACTGTTGGGAGGTATGGTGCCAGTAACGCAATTAATACAATTCACATGCACATACCACTATTTTACATGTTTGATGACATCTACTTCTAGAAAATGGAGATTGCTGTGGGTACCCAATTGGCACAGAAGTGTGCCAATATATATATATATGTATATATATATATATAATATAAATAAAACTTGGTAGAAGCCTACATATCCGGCAATGACACTGAACCCCTGGTCTGTCTTTGCTACATAGATAATACTTCAACTATCTTGACCATCAGTGAAGATGATCTGCTAAAATTCCAAACTATAATACATTTCAGCCCCGAATCAGCCTGTGACAGTACAAACATTAACTTTCTGGACATTACAGTCATCAACTACATCTAGGAATTACTATAGAAAAAAACTTAAGGACAACCTGCCTGAGAAGCTTCCACCCAAAACCTCTAAAACGTACAGCCGGGCCATCGTGTATAACAACATCTGCTCTGATAGCACAGACTGGAATGGACATCCCCGAACATCATACAGAGAGCCACCAACATTCCCAAGGCTCCCTAAAATACTAAAGAGACCCTCAAGCTACACTACATATGTCCCACAACCTCTACTATCACCTTACAAATAACCCTCTCACCTGAATTAACTGACCCTAAGCTTGCAGGAGCAAAGTCCCCGTCTTTAAAATACCCCAACATTTCAGGTGAACAAATTGGCACACCTGTGCTGGGGGATGTGGCAAGGAGTGGGGTCACCCGTCCACCATACACGACAAGCCACGTTGCTGCGCTCACCTACAGTGCATTGCGAGGAGACCACAGCGGAGCCTGATAAGGGGAGGTCAGGGGGAACATGGGCAGCTCCAGAAAGCCTTTAGTTGGGGGAAACTGCGTGTGAAGCAGGGGAAAGTGGGTTGAGGAGTACACAGAATTTGGAAGAGTTGAATGGACCAATTCAACTCTTTGAAGAATGGCCTGACAGAGGCAAAACATTTCAGCCAAACTATCACAATATGGAATATTTGGATAACCTTCACATCCATTGGGCGGTTTGTACGTTGCATGGTTACTAATGACTGATCAAAGTCCTGGATCTTACGGATCTTATCTTTTTCACTGCACCGGCACTGTTTTTGTGTAAATTTATATACTTCATGCTGAATTTTGTAACGTGTCTATAGAAGAGACCTTCATCTCTAAGCGGTAAAGTAAAATGACTCCTGTTACCCTCAAATACTGTTTGAAGTCAAACTTGTCTACCTTTGATTTCCTTAACCACCTGATGCCCCCCCCCCAGCTTAAACTTCATTTATACAGCAACAATAATTTCATTTTCAGAAGAGGTCAAAGTCAGCGATATAAATCAGAATGACTCAATTTACTCGGGTGACGTCACTGCGATATATTGCTATAAGATTAGGCCGGGGGGGAAGAATAAGAGCCCTAGTCAATATGTCCCATTAACGGAATGGAGGAAATTAATGATCAGATCTGTGTTCCAATAAAACTTCCTTAATCATGGCTTTTAACGTAGGAATGGAATGAAAGAAACTTGACTACAAAGGAAGTGAGTGCGCTCCTTCACATGTTCCTTATTATACCAAGCGCTGGAGATTTTACTGCAAACTTAATATTGATGCTCTGCGCTGAGACGGTTATTTATGTGTTATAACGAGAACGGGCACTTCGTCTGATGCTTTTTCAGTCCCACGTCGTAAAAATACACCCAGTGATTAAATACATCCTGAAAAGTTCTGGGAACACATGGAATCCAGTAAATAATAATAATATCCCCGCCATTTCTCTTGGTTGCACTGAAGGAATTGTGGCTTCTTAATGGGACACCTTTAATGCATATGAGAACTGAATGATCGCCTTAAAAAAGTCCTTGGTTTTCCCCTTGTAAGTGCATGGCCAAATTCTGCCCATATGCTTTTTACCCCTTTCTCCTTGCAGGGGATATCCTGTCCTCCGATGACCTTCCGGGTGACGTCAGCAGTGACGCGAACCGCAAGGGAATGCCCGATCACAGCATCTGCATTTAAAAATGTAACAGTTTGCCGCTGCAAGAAGGGCAGGACGTACTGGTACGTCTATAGGGGATTTTTGGGGTGCGTCTTTCGGACATACTGATACGTCCATGGGGGATTGAATGGGTTAAATTCACGCACCCTCTAATTGTAACTTGCCACACCCTTTCCTGCTCAGGCTACACCTCTTCCTGTTGATCTTCCCTTCTTATTTTATTTTAAGTTGAAGTATTTTACATCTACGAACCAGTAAGTGCACTCTGTTGCGTGTTTAACATCTGCAGGAAGATATTGCACTATTTGGTCTTTTTTATTTATCCAATATTAGATTTATAGACGAAATAAAGATCTTTTTGTTGATATTCTGAAGAGCCTCTTACATCGGATGCGCATTCACATCACATTTATATTATTCTTATATTCTTATATTATATCTTCTGACAATATTACACTATTATTTTTTATTTTTTACCCCTATTTTTTTGGATCTGTTGTTGAACACTAAGAGGAGTGTATATTGGGCTGCTGCAGTGTCATTTAAGGGGAAGTACTTATTTATTTATTTACACACTTTTTTTGTATCTAGACACGTGACTGGTGTTTTGCATTTATTTCTGGATAATATAAACTCAATTCAACTTGTGCATTAGGTGGCAGTAAGTGCCATCTTTGCCCCAAAGCGCCCAAGCAGCTTGTTACTTCCCAGTGTCAACTTCAGTGCCATATTTACGTCCACATAGCTTGTCAGTGTCATTTTTGTGCCCAAACAGCTTCCTGGTGCCATATTTCCCCAAAACGCTTCACATTGTCATCTTTGTGCTCAAACAGCTTCCCAGTGCCACATTTATCCCCAAACAGCTTATCTCTGTTTGTTCCCTAAAAAAGTTTGTCTCAAACAGTTTAACAGTGCCATCTTTGTCCCTAAACAGCTTTCCAGCTAAATTGACTGAAGAAGTAGTCGCCCTAGGCCAAGATACAGCACTGGTCCTGCCTTGACAAACAATACAGCGACACTCCAGAATCTCCCCATATGCATTTGCCCCAAATACTCCCCCCCAGCTAAATGCCCTGCAGGAGATGTGTTTAGCCCAATACATCTTCCTGCACGTGATATACTCACCTCCAGTGAGTCTTGGTCTAGCTTGTCAAAAGCTACTCATAGCTTGTTGAGTTCTTGGTGAGGCTGTCTGGCACATTAGACAGAGTGGTCTAGAATGTAATAAATAGCTGTTCATCTTACTCTTCTTAATTGAATGCAGCATCAGAAACAACATTCCCATTGAAACTTTTGTCAGAAAGAATTCTTTAAATTGTATCAGATTAAAAATAATTTTATTAAAAATATTGCGTAGTTTTCTAAATTTAAAACAGTTCTAGTTTTTGCATAATACAATATTTTTAAGCAGCTGCATATAATCCATTTGCACTGTATGTGTTCTAGCCCAACATGCTTGTCACACTGCCTGTGGTAAACAATAGAATGGCTCAGTCTCAATCACCCAGCCAGACACTGACTAATGGAAGTCTATGGAGGGATAGACTTTATTAGCATTGTCATAAAGCATCAGCTCTGTGTAGTTTTTGAGAAGACTCAAAACTACCTGTTGGCTGGACATCTGATGGAAACACATAGCTGTTTTTTCTGCTGCTATGGCAACAAAGTATCAAACTATTATTATTTTGTCTTATATAACTGTAGCAGGTAATTATTTCTCTAGAAAACACACGTGACAAATGTGACACACTTAGATATTATTGGGCAGGAGACTGGAAGCCATCAATAAGGTGGCTGTTTCTTACTTTGTATATTCTAGTTATTGTTACATCCGGCAGGATAGGCGGAAAGTCCGTTTGAGTTGTCTAACCGGCTTGGTCAGATTCTATTTAAAGGTATTTGAACGGCAAGGTTATGTTTGTTGGATTTTATATTCTTGTATGTTTGTTGGATTTTTATATTCTGTGCAGCGAGTGTCGCTTTTGAGAGTCTTTGCGCATTTTAAATGCCATATATATGGGTGTGTTTTGTACACACATTTGCTCCTGGTTATATACATAGAATTTAAAGGCAGACAAGAACCTTTGGCCCATCTCATCTGTCAGTTTTTTCGTGGTTTAGGAAAAAGTGTTACGTTCGTCTAGAAAAGAAGGGGGGGGGGTGGATGGACAGGGGCCACAGATTGACTCACCAACCTAAAAAGAAACATTTGGGAAGCCCGCAGCTGCTGGCAATCTGAAATCTGCATGGACAGTCCCAACATCGTCCTCGCTGTTGGCTATTCCAACCGGTGTGCCAATCCTTGGGTCTGCTGGCAGCTTTGCATGCGCATTGCCCAGATTGGGGTTGCATATAAAAAACAGAACACCTGGCTTTGGGATATCCTCCCTCTTTTCATGGACTGTTGGTGGACCCACGTGTGGTGGCGGGCACAGGGCTGCCCAAATACAGAGCTTTGGCAGATGTATGCAGGAGGTGGCACTAGACTCACAGATCTGATCAAAAAATGCCCATAACGAGTCAATTCATTTGCAAACACGCAAATAGAGAGAGTTCTACACAATTGTAGCGCCTTTTTTAAGGGTGTTTTTATTAAATTTGAACATGTCATTAGTGGGTATATATATATAAAAGTTAAAATTATATACGCTAGAAAAACGGCATCTCAGAGGGGATATGATAACATTATATAAATATATGCAGGGCCGATATAAAGAGCTCTTCAGTGACCTGTTCATTAACAGAAATATACAAAGAACAAGAGGTCGCCCTCTGAGACTGGAAGAGCGCAGGTTTCATAGACGACAAAGGAAGGGATTCTTCACAGTGAGGACAATAAAGGTATGGAATTCACTGCCAAGCGAGGTGGTGTTATCCAATACATTAGATACCTTCAAAAGGGGCCTCGATATTTTCTTAGAAAGGCACGATATACAGGGATATACATAGAATAATAATATTTTAGAGCTTCTTGATCCAAGGAGAAATCCGATGCCTCTTGGAGTCAAGAAGGAAATTTTTTCCCCTGATGGCAGAATTGGAAGTAGCTTAATTAGGTGATTTTTTGCCTTCTTTTGGATCAAGAATAGGAAGGTTAAGTAGAAGGGTTGAACTTGATGGACTTAGGTCTTTTTTCAACCTTATGAACTATGTAACTATACATATATATCTATATATATATATATATATATTTCACATACACACCCACCAATGGCATGTCCAAATATTATACAAACACCCTTAAAAAGGCTCTACAAACGTGTAGAACTCTCTCTCTCTATTTGCGTTTGCATTTGTTGCAGGGGTGAAAGCACAAATGATCGGTCGGCTCATAGTCCATGTAGTAGGCACCTCTGCATCAGAGAGCAGAGATCTTCCCCTCCGGATGATTCGGCCTAGGGTCTTCATGCATACCAAATTTCTAGTTTAAACTTTATTGCCAACGTTTTTTTAAAATGTATTAAATTGTTATAATAGTTTTGCTTTTATAACATTTTAATATTTAATATTTTTTACAAGCGCCATTCTGTATCCACAAAAAGCTAATTATGAAAACAGCACTGAGAAGAAGCAGTCATTGAGGGTTCTCTACTGCCCCCTGCTGACTTTAGGCTTTATCGTAGCATCCACTCTACTTGATTTCTTGTAATCCATTCTCCTTAAGAGCCCTCTAATATTCCGCCAGAGACCATTTATCTTTCAAAAGATTTATTTATTATTTAAAACATGAAATAAAATAGAACATAAATAAAAAGTTGTTATTGGCTAAAGGAAACCGCTTAACCTAATAGCTCAATAAATGCGCTTCGATCTACTCTAGGCTGATTTATTGGATGCGCCGATTTCCCCTGGGGTCCCTAGGTGTGAAGGAGCTAGGAAGGCCAAGCACAGAGGCTTAGTCTTAGCATGTCTTAGCGTGTCTTAGTACATATACCTCCCAAGTTTCCGCCGGAAGGCAGAAGAGTCCCACTTTGGGACCCATTTCCATCGGCCTTTTTCCTCCCCCGATTTTTTGCTGGGGATAAGGGCATCACAATGTTCTACAGACCATGGCGTCACAATAAGAGCTTTAGAATCAACATAAAATTTGTTTATAAATTGAATTTTGCAATTAAACTGGGAACTTTCCAGGGCTGTCTTTCATACCAGCTTCCCCCCTGTCCCACAACGTAGTGGCAAGAAGGGGCCATGACTGAGACAAAGAGCTGGGGTGAATGACACCCCGACAGGGAGCGGGTGAAAAGGCGCAGGGAGTGTATTCCAGGTGGGAGTGAGCATCACCAAACACTGCTCCCACTGCCATGAAATAAACCATGCGGACTCATGGCTTGGTGATCAGATCAGGTACAACTACATCAACACACCACCGAATACAAAAGTGTCCCTCTAAACCCCATTCTAACACGTATACACTGTAACACACGCTTATCTTCCATGACTTCAGTGCTGCCCGCACATGGCACACGGTTAATGCACTACTAGCACAGGGTCAGGTAACATCGCATTATGTGACTTTCTCGGCCCCCATCGTGTGAGCAGGTTGCCCCGATTTGGATCATGTTTGAAAAATTTGGACCTGCAATTTTACTATAGGCCTCTAGAATGGGGACGAGCCATGTAATACAGTATATATTACCCAATCTGCAACAGACATAACCTAATGGGGAGGAATACCTACACGGATTCCCAATGGTACACATACAAAGTGAAACATGAATATATAGATATATTTAGTATAGACCAGTAACATATTCTGGATTATTAAATGATTTGAGCGGAGAACTCCTTACTCTTTGGTTTCTTTAAGTCCAAATTGTTATGTTGCGCAGCACTTGTTATGTCCCGTTTGACCATTGTACAGCGCTGCAGAACTTGATAGTGCTATATAAATAAATGATAATAACACATAGGAGTTAATTTAATCGAGGTACTAAGGTAATATGAGAACACAAAATGCGTTCATAAAATTGCATATATGTTCCGGTATTGTGTGATCGGTATTCAGCACGGCGTGTTATGCCGGCTGGTGCCAGCAGGGGGCACAGTTCTCAAATAAATCAACAAAGAAGGGAGTTGACAAACACGTGGAAACCGGGCACAAAATACCTACCATGTGCCGACGGTAACTTTATTAAAGGTTCTGTTCCATACTTCATGAACGCTGCAAATAAAGCTCAGCAATTCTGTCATTTTATTCTTTAAACACAAAAACTTTGGCCACTTTTGGTAACCATCTATCAGTGCCTGCTTTTGTGTCACAAGAAGTATTTCTGCGTACGGTTTGAATCTGTGCCTTCAATGATGTTTTCAGGGAAAAAACGTCAACATGCTTTATATGGATATATATAATATAGTTCCCGAGTGTCCCGGTTTTAGAGTGACAGTCCTGCTGTCTGATGAGAATGTCTAATGTTGATTAGACAGCAGCATAGACCTCCATGGCAGCTCCCACATGACCACCTTGTGACATCAATCTGCAGAGCTTGATCAGGTGGCTCCTAGCTTAAAGTGGGCATATGGATACGCCTTTGGACTTGCCTACTTCTCGGGCCAGCCCTGCCCCTCCCCACCTCTTGCCACCCCCCGAACACAGGTGTCCTGTTTTGGACCCATGACATGTTGTTGGCTGTATGTATGTATGTTAAGCATACCTGGGAACTTATGGGTCCCGGCTACTGGCAGCCTACCATTGCGGGATGCAGCCCGGACTACCCACCGACATCAGTGGGCAGCCCCTCTGACATTGTTGGTGTTCCCGCTGACATCAGTGGGCTTTCCCGCTGACATCGTAGGAAACACCCCCATTTAAAGGGGGAATGGCTGGAGAGTGGGGCATGTCAGGACCCGGCTCCCCGATCCAGAGGATTCAGGTATCAGATTCAGGTAAGCGACGCCTCTCCTGGAGTTCTCCGGGCAATAATGCAATAATAATAAACAGATCCTTTGCTTGACATCGGCCCAGCTGTTGTGACAGCCACAACAAATGCGGGACTGTTGGCAGTTATGCAAACAAAAGTTGTCAGGATCAAAGTGCGGCTTGCTGGACCAAGTGGTGGGTTATTAGTAAATAGCAATATCAAGATGCTAGATGCTACCTTCCCCCGCTTATGTGTTCAAAGGCTGCCTCTAGGCCCAATACATATCATTTCCAGATAAGCAAATATTTGGCATTATCAGCAAAGGGATCTGCCTAACGCAGTCTCGGGACTGTCCTCCCAATCCAGGACACATAGTCTCCATCGTTAACAGGTAGGAGCATTAACAGCAGTTTGTCCGCTAACGATAAAATATCTTCTGCTCCTGATTGTTAGGGCTCTTCCCTGATCTTCCTGTTAAAATAACCATTTACAGTACATTTACTTAATGAGATTACATGTAATTACATTCTCCGTGTCTTCAGCTGCATTACCAGCAGCCATGTGCTTACTGTAATGTAATTAACATGTCTGGTAACGCAAGCAACTCAGGCCAAGTATGCAGGCAAGCACAGGATTTATTCTGTTTAATTTTTTTTTGGACAATACTGTCCCTTTAACTGACCTGTTAAGCCCCTTTTATTCCCCATTACAATCCCTATCTACAATTCTTCATTAAGAGTCACATGACCAATCCTGTCCCAGTCAGCCTCCAGAGAAATACATACTGAATAACTCTGTAATTATTTAATATGCATTCTTTAAACCTGCCAAAAAATCAGTTGAAAAAATGCTCTGAATTTTAGTCCTAAATTTGTAGGCCCACATTCACTCACACTCTCTTAAACTCTCTCCCTCTCTCTTTTCTCTGCCAACTTCCACATCTTCGTCACCTTCTATCTTTTATCTCCTCCCTTCTCTTCTCTCTTCATCTGCATCTCTATGGAGATAACCTGGCGGGAACTCCCACCAAAATGGCAGTATTTGCGGTGGCGTCCTCTCCCCGACCCACCAAAAGTGGGAGAGGACGTCACCAAATACCATGAACTGAGAGCAATATGGCGGTGCGTGGGGTGAAATCCTATGCCCGATCCTCCAAGCGGATGCCGATAGGAAAAAGAAAGCAGAAGCGGAAGTGATGTGGAGTGAAACTCAACACAAAGAAGGGGCAAAACTGAAGGGATTGTGGGAGAAGGGGGAGCAGAAGGGAAGATTGGAAGCTTTGGTAGGTATGCAGGTTATAATTGGGCCTATATGTTTACATTGTACTTCTCCTCAGCCAGGAGCGGCTTAACCACAGAACACATGGAGCAACTGATCCAGGCCCCAGTGGTGTGAGGAGCCTTTACCTCTCATGTCGCACTGGCAACGATGCTCCCTCACTGACACTGAGTGCCAGGAAGTGATGTCATTTCGTGCATACAGCACATTGAGGGAGCTACAGGTCACATCCTGTAAGTGTGTCAGTGAGGGAGTATGAAGGACTGACATGCTGGAGGCAGAAAGGAGATAAGAGCTCATTAGAGGGGCCCTTTTTTTTGAAAATCGGGCACCAAGAACAGTACCCCTCACAGGATAGATGAGTTTAGAGCGGCTATGAAAAGGTCATACCTGGGCACACAGGGAGTGTGTCTCCTTACAAAATCCTCACCTCACTGGGAGCATCTGGTTTTACCTGATTCTGTGATTTTAATAATTTATTCTTTACTCCCCTTTATTCTCCCCTTCGGGAGATTCTCAAAGCTTCAGACTCAGGGTGTGAAAAAGGTTCATTCTAGGTCTTTCTGCAATTGTGACAACTGGAATAATCTAAACATATATGTTATAAATAATAGTGTCTTACAAATCTAGGTCTAAAAAAATGAAAGCACCTGAATACATTTGATTCTTTTGAAATCTGTAACTTTTAAAGGGTCCGTCTAATGTCCCTGACACCCTCTCATTCCAAAATGAAAAAAAACAAGTGCTCACCTTTTAGAGAAGTTGCAGTCCTGCTGCAGAAGCTGCCCTCCTCCTCCACGGTCCGTCATGGCAATTAGTGGCAGAAAAGCGCTCCCATTGAAGCCCTTCAAAGCCTCTGCATAGAAAATGGCCCATACATACACTCACTGGCCACTTTGTTAGGTTTACCTGTTGAAATGCTTGTTAACACAAATAGTTAATCAGCCAATCACATGGCAGCAACTTAATGCATTTAGGCGTGTAGACGTGGTCAAGACAACTTTCTGAAGTTCAAACTGAGCATCGGAATCGGGAAGAAAGGAGATTTAAGTGACTTTGAACGTGGCATGTTGGTTGTTTGTGCAAGATGGGCTGGTTGAGTATTTCAGAAACTGCTGATCTACTGGGATTTTCACCCAAACCATCTCTAGCTAAGCTAAGAACAGGAAACCAAGGCTACAGAATCCTCATAATTGGACAATGGAAGACTGGAAGAACGTCGCCTGGTTTGATGAGTCTCGATTCCAGCTGCGACATTCAGATGGCAGGGTCAGACAACATGAAAGCATGGATCCACCCTGCCTTGTATGAACGGTTCAGGCTGGTGGTGTAATGGTGTGGGGGACATTTTCTTGGCACACTTTGGGCTCCTTACTACCAACTGAGCATCGTTTAAACGCGACAGCCTACCTGAGTAACTGCGTGATGCCATCATGTCCATATGGACCAAAGTCTCTAAGGAATGTTTCCAGCACCTTGTAGAAAGTCTGCCACGAAGAATGAAGGCGGTTCTAAAGGCAGAGGGGGGGTCCAACCCGGAGAGTTGGAGGAGTCTTGACAAATAATGCTATTTTTCATAAATAATGTTATTTTAAGTACTTTACTATACAATCAGCGGCAGTAAAACTCTCCCATTGAAATCAATGGAGCCTTATATACGTGCATGGCGGTTCTTGTACTGTACATTTACAGTAAGCATATAACTTCTACATAATGGTCTCATTCCAGTGGATCCCTGCTTGTGATTATGTTTTTCTGTTTGGAGTCCAGCTCATGAAAATGCCGGCCCTATGATCAGATTGTGCGCTTAAAGGCATTTCATTAAATGCAATGGAAAATCAGCCTAAAAGTCCTTCCTATGTAACTTATCCCAAAAGCTGGATGTTATTATAGAGCCAATTTGAATAACAAAAAAACATTTGTTATGGGGGAATTACAATAATAAATCAAAGTGGCTTGTTTACTGCTAAAAATGTATATTTTCAGCTTTTTTTTATTATTATTAAAATGAAAGAGTCACTTCAGGCTACCGTAATCATTGCCACACTCTGTCTCGCTGTGATAAGGCTGGGTCTGAGTCCTGATGAGAGCTAAAATCAATTCAACAAAGGGGGTATTCAACAAAGGAGAGGAATTCTCATCAGGGCTGGAATGGAGCTTGGACGAGGTGTCCGTGGCACTTTAAGACCGGCGACCTTCTGACCACATATGTGCGGCCGACGGCTCAAGTAGCCTAAAAGGGCAGCATGTTGGGCGAGTGTGTCGGCCAGCGGTGTGCCCGGTGTGCAGGATGGCCAGTCCATGACTGATTCTCATGCTTTCATTATATAATAATAATACGGATTTATGGGGAAAAATATACCTTAGGCGCTACATGTAGCACTGCTTATAGAAATATGACCTCATTCTTTTCACGGTTAAAGCCGTAAAAGCATTTAAAGCACACCCCTAGCCAAACAAAACCCTTGGCGATCTGCAGGTGTGATTTGACTGACACTAATGTTCTCTTCTGACCTTTTAACTCTTTAAATGTCAAACAGATGCTCAACCCACGGCGTATCAGTGCCCAGCCCACCCTTCTGGTACTTAAAAACAGAATTTGACAGCATTTGGCTTTTTGGCCCAATTAGCTTGGCCATTTTCCTGCTGTAAAGAATAAGACCTTAATCAGTCCTTGGTCTCATCTTACATTCAGGATTGCCACATGCCTGTCCCATGCGTGTTTATGTTTCCTCACTGTATTAACTTTACCACTTCTGCTGGAACCTTGGTCCATTTATCCACTACCCTCTCAGTAAAGTAATTCTTTCCCCCCAGAAAACCCTGATCGCCACAGTCCATCTTGTCAAAACACAGCATCTGGCGCTAAAACATTGATTAGTGGGAATGTCTGTACAAGGCATCTATTTCTACTTATCTTGTAGGATTTTTGGAAATTTTTTTCCC
The DNA here is from genome assembly GCA_009364415.1 of Spea multiplicata. Classification (NCBI taxonomy): domain Eukaryota; kingdom Metazoa; phylum Chordata; class Amphibia; order Anura; family Pelobatidae; genus Spea; species Spea multiplicata. The sequence continues at coordinate 69,596 of VKOC01018285.1, forward strand.
CTTAAAAAAACGAGGATAGTTGTGAATGGCTGCATTGTGTTGAAATTTTGCAGAAATATTTTTTTCATTTATTTTTCTTTTTTTTATGACCAAAACTGTACATTTCCTTTCACTAAGAAACCCCCCCTCCTTAAATTAAAGTAATAAATGTTATTTTTCTTAAAGCAAAAATATACTCTGCTCTCTTATATGAATGAATGTAATTATAGAAGCTCTCCGCAAAGTAACTCGTGGGGTAGATTTAACACATTTTAATGAGGTCTGGTTTGCGTGAGGAAATCCTTGCAAGTTTACAATAAGTGTGCGGTCTGACTATTTCTATTAAACCTCTTAGTGCCAACCAATATGTAGTTGGCGACGTGTACCCAGGACACTGACCTCACGTCTCATACATGTTTGTGCTCTTTAGCCCACCATTCACGATCATGTTTAGCATTTTTCTGTGTAATGGTCCCTAATGTGATCTCCGACCAAGACTTACTGTATAGATGAAACTCCAAGTGACTTCTGGAGATGGGAGAACGTTGCTGATCAGTAGTGTCTCCGCTAGAGCAGAACTAGTGAGGAGCTCATCTGCCTGAGGTTTGGCTAATTTGGGTGGAACTACTACAAGTAGCTAAGTGCAGGACTCACCGCGAGCTGGGACTCTATGGTGCCCATTGTGCAGGGGACGTTACGGCGGTGCTATGTCTATGTCAGTAGTCTCAGGGACCCCGGCCAGCATTCCTTGGAACTTTCTGGGTTTGGCCACCAGGAACTCCTGGAAAAGAGTTGCGTTACCGGTTCTCCAGGTCAACATCTGAATCCTGCGGGTCGCTGGAGCAGGGTCTTGACACGCTGACATCACGGTGTTTCCCGTGATGTCAGTGGGAATGCCCACTGATGCAGCAGGAACGTCCACTGATGACAGTCGGAATACCATCAACAGGACCACCCTTGACGTCAGCAGGGCCGTGGGCAGTCCTGGCCGCGTCCTGCAAGCGTAGGCTCCTGGTAGCCGGAGCCCACAAGTTCCCAGGTATGCTGGCCAGTCATTAAGTCTGATTATCTCCATATGTTTTATTACAGTGGACACTGTGGGCAATTTCGACATTACACACATCAAAAGTAAGTCCATGGGGTGGTCGACCTAAACCTAACTACAGCAAAACTACAAAAAATGTCCCTGTCTCTCTAAAGGGAAAAAAAGACCTTTTTCATTCACCCATTTGAATGCCAGGGGTCTGTATATATATATATATTATATACCGTATATGTCAACTGTAGTAAAGGTCCTTGGCAGTATACTGATTATAAAGCAATTAATGCTAGATGTTCCCTTACATGAAAAGAATCAGGTTTTATTACTTACATTCACAAAACATATTTTTTAAAAAAAATGGAAAACGAGTCTCCATTTTATTACATGCACAATGACCCTATAGCTAATAACACAACGGGGAAACCTATTTTATTTGATCAAAGAATTCTGCGTCACCAGGAGCTTTCCCAAAGATGCCTATCCCTGAGGTTACTCGTGTTGTTTACACTGGCTGTCTAGTACATGTACCTTGTCTGCTGATAATTACATAAATAATGACCAGAAATACAGATAAGTGAAGAAAATGAATTATTACGCTGTGATGTCATTTTCTATCATCACATAGGATAAAGCAGCACTTATGATATGAAGGGTGAGGAGTGTCCTAGCATAGCAGGCGTGGGAATCACAGATGATTTTTCTGTAATAACGTCTTTTACTGTCCGACAGAGAAGGCCATTTATTCCATTTTCTCTGCCACAGGTTTGAGATGCCTTTATTATCATTCCTTGTAAACGAAAAGCTACAATATACAAAAAGTCTGATATATATAGTTATATACTATATAAATAAGGATAGGGAACTGGGAAAAGTTCGCAAAAACAAGAAAAGATATGTATATGTATATATACAGGGGAGAACCTAGAGTATGTGGCACACCCCCCCACACAAAAAAAAAATGTTGGTAAGAATATTTATTTCACAAATTTGTAAACTTCATGTCAACTGGAAAAAAATAGAAATCTGAAAAAATGATTAACTTATGAATAAATTAAATAAGTTTAAATAAATAACATTTACTGAACAGATATGTTACAGCATAGCAATTAGCACTATATACTGAGCCAGACATTGAAGGGGGTACAGCGTAACTCCCATCACTATACACTGAGCCATATAGCAATTTAGAAGTAGTAGAACAGCGCTCCAATATTTCTGGTGCTTGAACTGGGCTCCACCAGCACCCCAAAATATCACAAATAAAGTCACTCAGCACTCCAGTAGTTAAGTGAGGTGTGTTTAATTCAACAACAAGGGCAACGTTTCAACCTTACGACCAAGACCGTAAGGTCAAAACGTTGCACTTGTTGTTGAATTAAACACACCTCACTTAACTACGGGAGTGCTGAGTGACTTTATTTGTGATATACACTGCGCCAGACATTGATGCTAGTACAGCATAACTCCTATCACCTTACAATAAACCAGACATTGACGTGGTAGGCCTCTGCCCCTTTAGCAGCCTGCCTGTGCCGCCTCTGCCCCTGAAGCAGCTTGCCTGTGCGACCTCATTTACACAAGTCAATGTTTCCATGAGCACCAGTATTAGAACCGTTTGAGTAACACACTGCATAGAATCTTCACAATGAGCCATTAAAGGATTAATATTTCACGAGTCTCAGCTCAGATAGTTCCCAGGTATAGTAATGTTGACCTCATTAGGGTTACTTATTAAAAGTCATTTTGTTGTAAAGTTTGAAAGTAGACAGGATCATTCAAATACGTAAGCCTGAAGCATCACGCTTTTCCATAATCAAGACACAAGATTAGTGGTAGCCAATCACATTGATGTTTACCCGGCTTACATGTGATTGGCTGTCACAATGTACATGTGATTTACAGTGATGAGGAAAATAGAATTATTTATCCAAGGGGGATTCTGCCCGGCAGACCTAGGTGGAAATCTTTGGTATTTTTTAATTTATTATTAAATTATCGGTGCTATTTCTATACCAAGACATCACATGGAAAGAGTTTTGCGTTCATGTATACACGAACACAATAAAATTGGGATCCTGTAGTGGAGCAAATGTCATTTGATTCCATTTAGGTCATCAGCTTTTAACGCATTGAAAATAAGGCAAATCATAAGCAAGAGGAAAGGTTTGAGTCGGCTGGACTTCTGCCCATACACTTCCGTGTCTGTCAAGTCTCTGCGCATGGGCCAACACTGGCTCACCCAGTTATGCTTGGGATATATTTTGAACCCTGATTAATGTAAATGCAAATTTGATTGCTTATTGGAATTCTGCATTCGGATTTATGCAAACTTTGATTTGAACAAAATTTGCCGATTTCATTCATTCGTATGAATTTCCAAAAACGAGGAAGGGGGTCCCATCAAAAAAAAAAAAAAAAAAAGAACACAAAGAAGAAAGCTCCAACTGCTCTTCTCCTTCCGTACCAGTTTGTTATTTTGTGTGCATTTAAATTTATCCTACCACCTCTGATCTGCTGGCACTATATAAATAATGTAAATTGAATGTATTTTTTAATTTTCTTGCACTCTCACACACTCTCTCACTCTCTCTCTCTCAATGTCTCCCTTCCTTCTCCGTCAACTGCTTCAATGTCTCCTGTTCACCTCCCATGCTTGTTCAGGTCTGCTTCTGGGTCTCCTCTTCTTCTTGCTCTTCTCCCATCTCTCTGTTGCTCCCGGCTCTCCGTGGCATTATCCTGGCCTCTTCTCTTTCTTTATGGATCCATTTGTATTATTCTGGCCTTTTGGAGTATTCCCGCAATGAGACAGAGCCTCCGTGCACACCACCGGTTGTTGGAGAGGGTAAGAAGACATTGGGAGAGTATGTGAAAGAGTGTGAGAGGCTGACAAAGAATTCCATTTCCGAATCAATAAAGGCCTCTTTTTCGTCAGAACCAAAAAGGCAGGAAATGAAATTCGTTGTCTGAAAACGAAACCAAACAATTTGTTTTTGGTCCATGTTCACAAATCGATTACAACTTATGATTTCCTTTCCCAACCCTTTACTAAAGACCCTTTGATCGACACTTTTAACCGTCTGAGATAAAAGATACGCGAAGGTCTAATACATTCAGTTGTTTCGTGATGTTTTTCTTCTCTTAGTAGATGGAGGTTTCTTGGAGAAGGAAGCCGACATGAAGAAACAAGTTATCGCGTGGGTGTGGATAGGGTGCGATCATCTTACAAATAACCCCAAACAATCAGATCCGTAGGAGCAAACACACAGACAGTTCAGCCTTTTATTTCATTATTTAAAAATGTTTGGCCCAATTAGCAAGTTGTGTAAGCTAAGCTTTGTAGTCGGAGCTTTCAACACCGCGGAATGTACCGAGCGAGGGAAAGTTCGGCCATATCGGTGCGCATGTTTTGTTTGCTTATACATCCTGTGTGTGCTAAATTCACACATTCAGACAAAGGCAGGACTTGTGCCCTGAAGGGGCTCCTACATTTCAAGTTGTCACGGTAATATAAAGCTAAATATTTTACTTATTGGTGTAGAGAACACTCAGCTGACTAATTAACCATTAATCAGTGAAATACCCCAACCCAGGACTGTGAGTAACGTTACACCAAGAAAGCCGATGTGTCATTATTCCGAATCCTGCGTTCTATACACTAAATAAACCTGGATTTAGGTTCTTTTAGATAAAATAAGTAATATTCAGTCCACGTATTAAAAGCCACCTTATATCTACTTTATGCGACTATGGATCAAAAGATCTGCCTGATTATTCCTTCCCAATAAGTTATCTCTCTGAATTAAGTTGATTTATGTTGATCTCAGGCAGCTTTTATAAGGAAAAGAGAGATAACTTCAGGACAGGAATTTGACAACCGCTTCTGATCTCGCCTGACATTAAACCGTGACAATTATTCAGGTCCATGCGGAAAAAGTCACAGGTCCCACATGAAGCGAAACGTTTACATTTTCCGGGGCCCTAGGACCGTACCGCCAGCCAGCCCCTCGTCAGTTGGTATTTGCACCACGTTATAAAAGACATGCCAATCCGGAATACTGACCTGACCCATCGGAACAGAATGTGGCCAAATGGATGAAGTGTCATTTTGTGTCACCTTGCTTAGTAGAGAGTATGTTTAACCCATTCAGGAGGCAGGAGGTATTTTTGCATCCTACAATTCCTACCACTTAGGACATAGGATATTAAGATACGTCTTGTGGTTAAATGGCCTCTGCCGCCGCACCGTGGCAGTGATCACCAGTGGGACCACTGATACTGGTTAGCAAGATGTAGCGTAGACCAGCTTCAGCTCATCCGAGGTACTTCAATGCATTTTTAAACCAATTTCAGGTAAAGAATCCTTTAAAAGACAAAGGCAACGTTAAGAAACATTACCTTTGTCTGTGTTCTTTTCTCTTTTAGTTTGTTTTTAGTGGATAATTTTATTACATTCATGACATTTTCTCTGGTAAGACTATTTGGAGGCTGATTGGTTTGGGTTAGTCGTGGTTTATGCGTTTGTTCAAGGATAAAAAAAAACAAATTAAAATAAATATATATATATACATTTTAGAAAGTATGTTAGAATGTTAGTATGTTACGTCCTGTAGGTTTTTATGGGAAAAAATTACTTAAGATTATTTGATGAGTGGCTGATCACATGGGTAGAAGGTGCTTGCCCAAGGAAAACCACCAGTATTTTATAAAACGTGTCCCTTGTTAAATGCTTTCAAATGTTTGCTGAAATTTATACCCCAAGAAAATGACCTTAGAAGGGTGATTACCAATCCAGTCCTCAAGGCACGCCAATGGTCCTGGATTTTAATCTCCCTCTTAGAATAGAATGCGGTAATTACTGAACCCTGTACTATTAGTGTGCCTTGAGGACTGGGTTGGGAACCACCGCTTTAGAAGAAAGTATTCTCAGTGCTCGGACAACCTCGAGGCGGTGGAGTAGGACTTGCCGGCTCCATTTGTCCTCTATGCCTTTGGCTGGATAGTTCTTGAACAACATCAGATTAGTTTCATGGATATTCAAAAGTGGGTGCACTTGCCCCCTTGGAAATTCTCTGGCAGGACCACCCTATTCTTCATATGTTCTGCCCCGGGGGTAATATTTTGCCCTCCTTCAGAAAACTTTCTGTGGACACTTATGATGAGTCGGTTGGATGGCAAAGGATTTTTTGGCAGTGATATCAGGATACACAATGTAAAAAAAAACTAGCTTTATCTTGTGTATACAGGTTTAAGCTATGGCTCACACTTGATCTTTACTTTGTGTGAACTAAAGTATGTAACCTAAGAACCAAATGGCGGACCATCTTCCCTACGATACTGGACACTTTTAAAAGCGTTTGTTTATCGCAGGTTGTGTACTTAAAAAGCATTCTCCATGTCGCTTGTTCCTAAGCTTCGTAAAACAAGGGCTTAGCTGTACAGCGTGTGCCACTTGGGTTATTCAATACATTAATTCAACAAAAGGATCCGGCCAAATCCTTTCGAGAACCACTGCTCTTCTTGTGGTTTCCATCTTGAACTCGTGTACCGGAAACCGGCCCGAATATGAATACTGAAGACATATTTGCCATTAATCTGCTTTCAATTTTCAGGCCTTTCAAACAAAAGTTACAATTTCTTTTATAGATTCGCTTATAACCACTTGTTCCACCTTTGATCTGCTAGATAATAACCCTCTATGGCAGACAAGAACATCGGGATGTGATCCTCAACCAGGCCTCTTGAGTCATACTTTAGCATTAAAGAGAGCTCCCCGTTTTTTATTTTTTTAGTCCGTATTGGTATCCATTTGGCGTGAACTTCAGTGCACTTTTTGCATAGAAATCAGAGAATGCATTCTTTTTTTGTTTCCAGAAAACAGGCTGTAAATAATAATGTGCTTTTTTATATTCTTAAAAATCTCGAAGGGTAGAAATTTAGTAGAAAAAAATGCCCCCCCCCATAATCTATCAAATTTAAATTTATTAACTACAACTTTCACTATTCCTGGGGGAATTCTAATTATTCCTTTAATTAATTCTATCTTTCGAAAACTACAGCTAAGATAAGGCTTACTGGTTGGTAATGTTTTTGTGCGATTTTTTTTTTTTTGACAGTTGTAGTTGACTGATGGTTGGTGTTGAATGAGGAATGTTCAAAAAGTTTTCAGGGCTTGCCCGGAAAAAAAAAATTAATTCTCTAGACAAACGCTTAAGGCTTAGTCTGCTTTAAGGAGAATCCAGTTGCAATTTTTGTAAACACGGGTAATTTTTACATAAACGATTAGTAAATTAGTCCACATTTTATATATACTTTATTGGTTGCGCTTTCTCTACTTCATCAGATAAGTCCTGAAATAAAAAAAATATAATTATTTTTATGGTTTCTTCCCTTACTTAATATATATTCGGATCTCCGTATCATCTGTATCGTAGCTTTACCTATTTGATATTAGTATCGAATTGAAGCCTAAGCCTCGGGTGCCTTCCACTGGTGAGAATGGTGTTTCAAATTCTTAGAAAATCTGCAATTATTGGTAAATTTAGCTTTGCAGTTGATCCTGGATTAACCGCTTCATATCTATCAAGGCTACTCCCATAACTGTAATCCCCCAGCAATAACCCTTCCGTGCCTAAGAGAGACAGCATCACCTCGAGTAATAGATTACAAAAATTGATACAAAATTTATTACAATCCAGTAGAATAGTTTTGGAGGAAATAAAAAAAGGAAATGCCTTCATGTTATTTTATTTTAATTAAAAATGACCCAAAATACGATTTATATAATTAGGATTGCGTAGTATGGATCAGTGCCCTAATAAAAATAGAAACCCTATTTTAGACACAAAGGTTGGGACAAAACCCCCTTTCACTCAAACCCCCATAACCCTTCATTTACTCTGGAGAAACCCAACAGCTGCATTACCAAGTGCGAGCGCACATTATAACACGAGAAGTGAAAATTCCCCTCCAGTCACTACACGATCTACCAGTTTTTTCTAATTACTTGTTTTGGAAGGCATGGCTTCCAATAAGTCAAAGATTTCTGTATTATATCGTTTTCAGGCAGGACACTAGAAATTGTATGCAAGGCTGTCATCAGAAATATTGGGGCCAAGTACAATGTAAATATCTGGGATCCATAAGTGAACACGACCCACAATTATTGTCCTACTAAACCTATCTTCCATTTTATCCCCACTCCCCGTAGATAAAGTCTGTTCTCATCCCCTACCTTCAAGTTCTTCTTAACCTTCCTCAGTATGCGGGTCACCCATCTGATGGTGGCCCTGACCGTGACCAAGCAAACATGTGAAAAGAAGACCCATATGCATAAGACTCAAGAAGGTTGGCCAAAGGAAGCCAGGAAGCAGCCATGGAGGAACTCAGCAGACAGGGTTTGTGACCAGACCCCTTCACATATGACTCAAAGACTGGTTAAGATGACTAACATACAGTTGTGATCAAAAGTTTGCATGCCCCTGGAGAATTGGCAAAACACATTTTATTTCTTTTCAACTGTAGGATATAACAGAAAACTAAACATGGCAGCAAAGAAAAAAAGGAAATGACCCCAAAAGCATGAGTCCCCATAGTTCTTAATACCGTGTATTGCCCCATTTAGCATCAATGACAGCGTCCAGCTTTTGTAATAGTTATCTATGAGGCCCCGAAATCTTGCAGGTGGTATAGCTTCCCATTCGTCTTGGGTGCCAGAAGCTGTGAGGCGCGTCAAGGTGTTGTCGGGTATATTGTAACCGGGCTTTTTTGTGGCAACTCGACCATGCAGCTCATTTTTGTTCACGTACCGTCGTATTGTGCTCCTTGAAACAACCACACAACGTCTTTTTCCAGAGCAGTCCGTATTTCTCCTGAGGTTACCTGCGGGTTTTTCTTTGGCAGTTGTGGCTGAAATCTTTCTGGGTCTTCCTGACCTTGGTTTGGTATCAAGGGATCTCTGAATTTTCCACTTTTTAATAAGTGATTGAACAGCACTGACTAGCATTTTAAGGCTCTGGATATCTTTTTCTATCTTTTACTATCTTTATGAAGTTCCATCACCTTGTTCCGCGGGTCTTTTGACGGTTCTTTTCTGCTCCCCATGGCTCAGTGGTCCACGTGAGAGCCAACAAACTCATTGACTATTTATACACAGACACTAATTGCCAGTTAAAAAGCCACAGGTGTGGAAAATTAACCTTTAATTGCCATTTTAACCTGTGTGTGTCACCTTGTGTGTCTGTAACAAAGCCAAACATTCAAGGGTATGTAAACTTTTAAACAGGGCAATTTGATAATAAATGGCTTCATATGATCACTAGCCTTAAATAAAAGACAGTTATTTTGCAAGATCAGTCATATTTTCAAAATCAATTGCACAACTGTATATATAATATACTAAAATATTATAATGGTATTATATATATAAACCTTTTGTACAGTGCTACTGAATTTGATGGCGCTATATAAAACAATAAATAATTATATATATATATACTCTAATACAATGTTACCTAGCCTATTTTGATTATAAGAGCCTAATGTATAGCATACAAAAATATTCCATCAAAGCCAAGTTTATTTAAAATTAAATAAAGGGCACATGTAATATTTTTAGGGCACCAGGATTTTCAACCGCAATTTCAATCACAGATCTTTTTAGAATCCTTAGAATTTATTACATATTATACGAACATTATAACTATTTTATTCATTATATAATTGCATACAGTTAAACCAATACTGCCTTCGTGTTCTGAGAGTTTCCTCCATATTATGTACACGAAGAATGCATATTGATGTACTTTGCCTTGCATAAAATATATAAAATTAAGTATTTAACTTAAGGAGAAGCTGGGGCTCCAGAGCTGCAGAGCACCACGGCCCTCCATGGTCCCAGTTATGCATTATTTCTGGCTGCTTGAAGCATCAATCAGCGGCAGGACATAGAAGTGCCCCCTGTGCATGCAATCAGGTGGTCTCATTCGACCCCTTGGAACTCTTGTGCAAGCCATCTGGTGGAATATGGCGCACATGTACTTTGATGAATAGGAGATTTCTTCAGCCGAACCGAGGTGCTGGGAGGGGGTAAATACAGAATCCCCCCCTGCATTCATAAGGGGAAACATATATAAAGGGCCATTCAGCTGTTCTAAGTACATATGACGGCTAGCGTGTCCCTTTAAATTACAGCACATTCAAATTATAACCATTATTTTTAGATCCCAGTCTCTATTTAATTTAGTCCCAAAGTTTATGTACGGATAAATTTAAACTTGGCTTTTATAGGTGTGTGAAAGTTTATTTGTGTCTTTCATTGGTTTTGATGCATTATTATTTGTCTACGAAAATTCATTACAATGCAGCTGTCACATTGTTACAAACCGGTTCACCTCCATTGTATTACCGGCTGTCTGTCGGCCTTTGACAGACTTTGACAGAGTTGCCTGTCAGTTTGACTGTATTCCTTTAATCCTTTATTCTGAAACTTTTATTGTCGTATATAAATCAGTCAAACCATGTTTTTCTGTTGGACTCGTTTATCTGATCTGCTCAGACTAGTTAATTTGCCCTGTGTATTTTTTATGGGCGTCTTACACTCACAATCACTTAATAAAATCTGTAATCGCATTTAAAACCTTTCACTGAATCCGTCCAAATTCAGTTAATTGTACCGAGCAACTAGAAGCAGTCAGTCAAACCCCTTTGTCACATTTGCTCAATAAGATGACTTCATGCATTTTGAAGATAACAATTTTGTTGGGTGTGATTTTTCACTAGTGGGAGTTTATAGGTGAGTTGGGCATCTAAGATCACTGATGTCGCTGCACTGATGTCGCAGTGGGGGTCTCTCACAGGCCAAGTTCTCCCTGATTAACCTTTACTTTACCGACCCCTCTTGGACTGCTGACCAAGTGCCCTTTGTAACAATCTCCAAGTCAAGGAACCTTGGTCTGAGACAAGTAAGGAGGCCCTAGGGGTGCAGGTCTTCGACCTATAATGGTCACGTGCCCCTTCAGCTGATCTTCCAGGTACCTGGATACCAAGGAAATCCCTACAAAGTCAAAAGGTTGTGTGCACTAAATGCAAATACAATCTAGTTATCAAGCCGAAAGGTTGACATAGTCAGAGTTCAAGCGGTGTCTATAAGGAAATCAGCAGAATCACACCCCAAAGATCGCCAAAAGCCTCACTGCATGGTCGGTGATATGCATGTTTCAATAGGTCTCTCGATGCACAATGGCAGACACAACCGCAACCCCTGTAGGTCAGAACATATGAAGGGGAACCCATCAAGGCGCCACCAAAGATTCCTGTGTACATTGTGAGCAAGGACCAGAAGACACGCATAGGAATGTGTGCAAGGTGTAGCAGGCAATGACACAAAACCCGCCGGCCAGGTATAATGTCCTGACACCCTTTCACTAAGAAATACTATTCATGGGTATGGACAGGCGTTTGGGGTGTCTGTTTGGCTGCCCTCATGCATTCTTCCCTGGTAATACTTTCATCTATAGTGTTAGTGGGCCGGGTTCAGCGACCAGTGATCTCTCTTTTAATTAGCCCATTGAGCAGTGGTTTGGCTGATTGGCTCCTTGTTTTGAGGCAGCGGAGCTCCTTGGACCTGCTGCCCTAGGCCTAGTTGGCCAATCCAGAATATTCTGTCACCGTTGCCGGTTTTAAATTGTCAGGTTTACTGCAATGGCACTCAATGTGAGTGCTGGCTACATTTAAGAGTGTTTGTATGCCTGAACTTCTGTTCAGGGCCTGTCTTCCCCCGATACTTTTTCTGCTGGCTGCTCACACGCTGGGATCAGGCATGCAGGTCTGCAGATCTTTGCTTTCTGATCAGTGAAATCTCAGTAAGAACCCAGATTGTTCTTTACTTCTGTACAAAAATAGGTTCCATTTAAAGTGTGAATCAATTTAACCTTTAGTGTCCTTTCACGTTAAAATTATTACTTTATTTCGCTCGCTGGTAATAAAGTGGAACATTATTTTTGGCTGCAAAATATGTTTTTATTTTTTTTGTGTGCATGTGGTGCTACAAACCATTGAAAAAGCTACTTTCTCTAAGAAAATATATTACATATTTTGTGTGTTTCTGTTTAGCTTTTTTATTTTTATTTTCAAACAAACGTAAAATTGATGTTATTACCAAATTTACAGAATTTTGATTGCAACCATCTGCTGGTAATGAGGCAAGAACAATGAACAGACTTGAATCCCCTCTGTTCCTGCACTGTTATGAATACGTTTATAGATTCTACAGTAAAATGTGCCCAGTGGTCTAATAATCGTACCTTCCATTGCTTTGTATCCTGCTGACTTTTGTTTGCACACAACCAGTGTGTTAAAGTGTTAGCGAGCAATTAGTGACGTTATCACAAAAAAAACCCTGGTAAGTAATTAAAGAAATAAATCCGCCACCTTGAATATTTACAAAATTCATAATAGCCGTCACCTAATATTCATTTTAATAAAAGTGTTATGTATATTGAGGAACAGTCTGGGCAAGGTGTGTGTGGGGGGGGTCTAGTAAAGTACATCCCAGGGGGGCCAGTTCAGCCAAATGGCCCAGTTATATAGTGGCCCCAAAGGCATTTATCACACAGAACCCCAATGAGTTCAGTGGGGTTACCTATAAAAATATGATTTTGGTTTGAAAAGTGGTCTTATCACCATAGTAACCATTGTAATGATCCCATCCAAATAAACATTCCAATGCTTATTGTGATGATAAGACCATTTCAAGCTGTGCAGAAGAAGTGTTCTTTACCTATAGTCCCCGACATGGCCATTATGCCTTATGAGGATAATATTGTATATATTCCATATTTAATAATTCTGTATTTAATAGCGAGAGCTTAGTTCTTGTGTATTGTAATGATAATGTCCTACCAGAGAACAAGTAGGGATTTCTCTCTGTTTAGGCAACCTATAAAAAAAAACATGCTGACATGACACTTTAATGCCAGGGAAAAAGACGCCAAATCCCAGCCAGTGCCAACCGGTAAGTAGAGAGAAGATGGTTAATCACTCCTCTTTGTGTCATCTTGCTCAGCTTGCTACACCCATGTGTGCTACGGTGAAGCTGCTAATCCATCACCAGCCTTTAACTACTGCTGCCCAATAAGAGAAGGTTATCTGGATTTTTGTTAAAGGTGATAAATTAAACATTTTAGTAACTAAATGTCCAAAGCTTTCCCAGAAATGATTTGTTCATTATTTAATATTTTGCCTTGTTCAAATTTTTATGGGAAACACTTAAGTTTCTGTGTTGTGGTGACCAAACCTTTAGAGGAAAGGATAGCATAAGAAGGTCTACGGTCTGTGCTTAACATACTAAAGAGTGCAAGTAATGTTTTGTCTAGGTGGAATAGCACATTTATTTTTTTATGTTTTTTTTTTGTTTGGGACAAGCCAGGGGAACGTGAGAAAACAGCCAGGTGCTTAATGATAAGCCAGACAGTGGGTGCCATGTATGAGCTGAGCTAGATATGTCTGCAACAGTAGGTGAAGGAAAAAACAGTTGTGTGAAAAAGAAAGTACACCCTCTTTTTTTGTTTTGTTGTTGTTGTCATGTGCATTCCTGGGAACTTCTCGGCTCCGGCTACCCAGAGCCTTCCCTTGCGGGACATGGCGAGGACTGCACAATGACGTCAGCGGACAGTCCCGCTGACGTTGGTGGGTGGTCCAGCAGACGTCAGGGAAGTTCCCACTGACGTTGAGGGAGTTCCCACTGACGTCAGCGGGAAACACACCCATTTCAAGGAAAAAAATGGGTGGGCAGCTGGGCGTGTCAAGACCCCAATCCCGCGACCCAGAGGATTCGGGTCTTGACCCGGAGAACCGGAGGAGCAGCGCTCACCCGGCGATCTCTGGATGAAACCCGGAGAGTTCCCAGGTATGGTCATGTGTTGTTGTTCATCTGAGGTTGTATTTACCTAGCAAATGTATATATCTGCTGAGACTACACATGGAAATGATTGTGCATTTTATTCAAGACAAAACACTTTTCTTCTTATTTATTTGCATGAATGTTAACATCTAACTTTGTAAGGTGCATGAATTGGTCATGGGAAACCGCCAACTGCTGATACAACAAGCACGTGTGCCTACTGTGTGGGGATTTGCCCGTGAGTCATCTGAGATTATTTTATTTACACATTGTTCCTGGGAGATACCGTGGAAAGCATTTTATTCATGATTTCATTAGTTCTTCTGTATAGCATGGAGGGGGGGTAAACTATGACAAAGAAAGGTGGTCATGTTTATTCACTAAGCAGAGAGTGTAGTGCAGGTAAAGTACAGTATATCTTTTGTATATAGGTGAAAACAATTATTCAGCATTCACACAGTTGGGTAGAACCAAGCAGTGTTTGCGTTCCATACAGGTTTCCATCATGTGCAAGTACTCTGGGTAGCTGTAATGTATCTATTATTGACAGTGGTGTATCTATCTTCGACGCTGTCCTAGGCCTAACCCATGGCAGTGCCACCATCTGCTCCCTCTGCACGACCTTCTTTAAGGCTAAACGCCAGGGTGTGATGTCATATCCCAGCTCTCCTTCACATGCACTGGGCGAAAGTAATGTATGGAGTCTGTGCTGACTCCATAGTGTTAGTCGAACAGTAGTGTTAGAGGGAGCCTGATCACCCATGCATCACCGATGATCGACCTTGGGGAATGATGAAAGAGCTGATCTGCCCTGCAAAGGTTTTCCAGTATGGAATGAATTTTAATATATTTGTTATTTCCCCATAAGACCAAAGACCGATTAGGGTCTGAGTCTTTACAGCAGGAAAAAGTGACACCATAATAAGTCCAGCTCAATGTATAGGTGAAATAACAGCACAAAAAAGTGCCTGAATGAAAAAGCTACTTAAGACATTGTGGGCCAGACAAGGGAAGAACCCTGAAAGTTGTATGAACAAAAGTTCAGTAACATGGAGAGTTTTAACTAAACCCACCAGAGATTAGCATCATCTAAAAATAAAAACCCTAAAAAGACTTTTGTAGAACTTTGAATTTGGAGGATTTAGTTATCTGTTCCTAAAAGGTCATAAGGAGAAATTATACTAAGAAATGTTATTTAGTCTTAATGCGCCGTGTGCTGTTTTCCCCGTTGTGTTTTTACGTAAAGTCACTTTTATTTACTATAAACTGCGTGCCGCTGTTATTATTAATAACACATAAGCTTTTCTTAAAGGTTCTGTTAACTTACTCTGCTCAATGTATTACTTTTGTAACTTGCATTTTGCTTTAGAAACATTATTCCCAGAGATAATTATTTAATAAAGTACAAATTTGTCTCATTCATAATTTTCACTGGGAACACGTTCTGTCATGTGACAAAAATGCCGTAACTGATAGGTGATTACACCATCACAGGAACTAATGAGAAAGAGGGTAATTCCGTAATGAATAAGTAAGTAGGAACCCTAAGCTCAAAAACAGGTGAACGTGAAATTACCGAATCCAAATCACGTAAGAAGCATACAAATTGTAAAACAGCAAGCAATTTCAGGATAAGCTGGGTCAAAAGGAATAAATCATCCAAATAATACAGGAACAACGCAGGAGTGTTACACCAACTGAGGCTAGCCGGGGTCAATTTTGTTATATGGGCGCCCCAGTCTATTGATCGAGTGAGGTATCATGGATATGGTGCAGCAACCTGCTACCTGGCGGGACCTCACCAAAAGCGCAGAGATTTTGACGGGAGTTCACCTTAGGGCAAAATGGCAGCACTTTCGGTAATGTCCTTCCCTAGATGCAGACAAAAACAGAAGATATAAGAGAGGAAGAACAGGAAGAAGTTGGAGTGGTCAGCAGAAACTGAAGTAGTCCGCAGAGATAGTAGGTAAACGTGAGAGTGAACGAGAATGAGGGCCTGAGAGAGTGAATGAGAGGGAGTGAGAATGAATGAGAGTGAATGTGAATACTGGGCAATTCATTTCATTCCCAAATTAAAATTGCCCTCAGATTTTCATCCAACCCAAATAGGCAGGGAATGAAATTTGTTACCCGAAAACGAATGGGCCAAAAACAAACCATTTGCACATGTCTAATATCTAAGTGGTCCCTTTAAATGATCGTGGTCTTCTGAGTCCCCCATATGCAATCCCCCCCCCCAAGAATTTTCCAAAGGAGATTTCCCTGGCATATGATATATTTACTGCCAGTCAGCTCCAGTGCTAGTTTGATGAAATCTGCATGTAGGATCTATTTAATGATCCCAGACGGAGAGCTTTCCTGCCACTGATTGGATGTTTAGAAAGAAAGCTACTGTGGAGCTCCCGCTTCTGTAGGTGCTTTTTTCCTTTCTTAAGAAGGTGTAATAAAATACTCACAGAGGGTTAGTGAGTATTCAAATGCCATTTTTTTTATTAGAAAATAGCGACATGGTCCAAAAAACAAGCGGGATGATAATGTATTTTTCAGGTTGGAGCATGCAGGTTATTTATATTTGCTAACACTTCGTTCAATGCCAGGGTTTGTATCATTTTATTAAATTAGTCATCGGAGCTTTGCGCCTGCGAGGCAGAGCGTGTTTGTGCGGTGATAAGGTACATTTTCTTTTTTCTTATGACCTGTTCAGGGCTGGGTCTATGAGTAAGCAAAGGGAAAGGTGATCAGCCTCCGAGAAGGTATGACTCTTGAAAGTGCTTTCTGCCGTTGTGTTTAAGAAGGTGTGTCACCTCTCAGCATTTCACAGCACTAATGAGAGACGGTGTGGAGTCCTGGGACTTAAATCCTATTATTTTATAGGTATAAAAATTTTTTAAAATCTACTCATTAAGTATACCCAGTAAACGTCGCCTATGGTGTTTGTATACATAGACAAAAAGTATCCAAGAGTATCCAGCAAGTAGTTCTATGGCTGTTGTAGTAATTACCCTGGCTAAGAACTATACATCGCATCAACTGGAGATGCAGGTTGGTTTAAGGGATATAAAACATTTAAATTAATAAAAATATTAAATTGCTTACCTTAAGGAGAAGCTGCAGAGCAATGCCTCCTCAGTGAACTGATCTTTTGCAGGAAAATGGACCCACAAGCACTTTCTATGCACATGCCTGAGGGCCCAGAACACCAAGTCGCAAATGTCCTCCTCATGGTGAGCACACCTTGGTTACAGTCCTCCAGAAAAATCTACTAGAAGAAGGATAGCCATGCTGCCATGGAATAACGTGCTAGAGTAACTATAAGACTTGGGTGCTGGCCCACTCTTTGTGTTCGTGTTCGTCTTCGTGGGGGGAAAAATCCTTGTATTCCATGAATATTCGCCCCTTCCTGTGTTCAGTTTGGGCGAATATTCGTGTATATTCTTCGTGTTTGTACATATATATATATATATTTTTTAGAAGGGGTTAATACGGGGTTAACGCGGAACGCAGCAGCTCTGGTGCCAGGATTTTAGAGGTCCGCACGAGCGACTCTATCTGGTCACTGGCAGGGGCCTCTATCTGGTCAAATATAGAACAACGCTAGGATCAAAGACGTTCTGAGGGGACAAGGTTTACTGTGTTCTGAGGCTCACAAGGAGTGATGTCACTCCATTCAGGATGTGCAGCCGCCATCTTTTGTGTGGCGTGGCTGTGTCTGCGAGGCAGCTGTAGTGAGCGGGGACAGCTGAAGAGGTTTTGTTGGAGAATGCTACAGCATGGGCCAATGAAGCGTGGACATCTTCAGAGGCGGAACGAGAATGGACAGTTTTATTTTTTATAATGCAATATATATCACCATAATTTGATAGCTTATTTATGTTAGAATGCTTAAAACAAGGTGAGATAAATGAACTTTTTAATATAAAAATATACTGTATTTAATATTTAACAGCCACTGAGGAAACAAAATAATATTTTCACAAAGCTGTACCTTCATTTTTCTTTTTCAAGCCGATGTTTTTTTCCAGCTGAGGTTTCGATTTCAAGCCCTACAACGGCTGTATACCATAATAAGTCCGTCTCTGCGGCTGCCTTATAATTTAGGCTGCGGACTGTGAGAATCACTTTCTGCGTGTAAAAAGATATAAAAAAAAAGTAAATTGGCGGCAGGAAGCCGGATTTAATTACAGCGAACCTCAACATCAAAGAACTAGCGCTAAAGAGTGTTCACGGCGTTAGCAGTTTAATCTGGTAATTAGAAAAGTGAATTTGGGGTCACGGTTTACTGTGGCACGTATGGTTAATTTGTAATATTACCACGCACCGCACCTAACCCTTATTTGTTCTTCGTGTAACTCAGATCTCTGATTCATCAGCACCTAAACTGAAACTGTTTGTAGAGGGATCAGTGTTGCACCCGTCTGTAACCTTTGAAACGGATCCCTTTCCTCTACCAAGCACTGATTCCCTTCTCAGAGTAAGAAGAATAAGGTTTATTCTTGGGAAATGTTTGGATATATGCTCAATCACGGCCAATTATTTTTGAGGCAAACAAGTACTTTTTAAACTTTCCTTTAAATAGTTGTTGATTTTACTCCATAAAGTGGACCGGCGCTGGGGTTTTTCACTTTCTAGTCCCTTTGTCAACCTACATCGCCAATGCCAACTTCTGCATGCGCTTGCTTGCTGACTTTGGAAGTAGTCTTGTGTTGGCACACTTCCCGGCTCAGCACCATAAACCTACATTGAGTAAATGGTGGCACAAACTCTAATAATGAATCGTAGTACCTTTATGCTTTATGGTGGCATAGTAGAATTTCTATACATCCAGTAATGTATGTATTCTCGAGTAGACCTAGGAGGAAAGTTCCAACCTCTTACTGTTGGGCTGCTCGGGAAGATCTGATAGATACACTATGGACCATATGGCTCAGCATGGTAGATGGTGGCCGCAGAGGTAAATGGCAACTCCCAGTGCACAGTGATGGGGGTATATACAGAGACATAACTTGGTTGGGCGCTGTCATGAAACAGCCATAGAAAGATTTAAAAAAGAAATGCAAGTCTATCATTATTGTTACACTTTATTTATAGAGCACCTGCAATGGGCACCCTGGGTCGGTCTTCTCTCTGTGACCTGGCTGCACTCCCTCTCTGTTTGTAAGATGTAACAAGGAAACACATGCCTCCCAACATTTAAAATGGCCAAAATGCGACCTCTAGATTTTTGTTTAGTTATTTATATAGGTATTTAGAACAAAAACATTGTGCTTTTACTTGCTATACGCATTATAGTAACCTTTTGGGCTGTAAAATCATACCCTAGTTACCCAACTGTAAATTCATACCCAGGTGACATTTCGAGATAATAGAAAAAGAGGAACATCTGGGAGGAATGAAGGACTGGAGATTTAGGACCAATAGAGGGACACTTGAGAGATCTTCAAACATGTAGGGCCAGCAGCTGGCTCAGTACTAGCGGGGCTGAGAACACAGGAAACTGATCAGACAGCAACTCAGCTCCATTGTGTGAATAACCTAACTAGGAACGTACATCCAGCTGTTGCAGACAACAAAACAAATACTCAGATGCATGCCCTCCCCCGCAGATTCATGCCCTCCCCTGCAGATTCAGGCCCCCCCCTGCAGATTCAAGCCCTCCTCTGCAGATCTGTTCTTGTCTCCTTACCATTCCCCCTCTAGGCACTGCAGTGTTAACTCTTTAAGAGCCACAACTCTCACAAGGTATAATGAATATAATTTACCCTTTGAGTGCTAAATGAGTGAAATACAATATTAAACCACTGGTACAAAAAAGGAAACACACATAAAAATTAAAACACACATATTGTACATATATCTCTTGGTGCACTCCATTTATGTATAAGCACACATTCTGAGACCTAGATAGGTAAGCAATTTAATTTGTACCCCTTTGGAACCTGAAGAGTAAAAACACAAAGTATTACCCTGCAGCAGGTATGTATTCTTAGTACTTTAGTGAACACACCCAAAGGTGTATGTTGTGTGATTGTGGCTTTGCTCTTAAAGCAAAAATCTTTTGTTTATGTTTAATAAGTTGATATTTTACAGTGAATATACATTTCTAGTTTTTCTACTTTTTTATGTTTAACTTGTTTTTGCAACAAGGCCAAAAACTGCCAACGGAGGGGCAGATCAACCTCGAGGGCTACACTAACAAGCCAAAGAGGACCTGTATCACTGCTCTGAACATATATATATATATACAGTATATAGTCTGTGTTCCTATTCTTCTGCCTTTAGTCAGTCAATTAATCAACCAATAATTCCAAATAGAGTCTGTATGTAAACATATTAAAAAGAAAAGGGCATGTCTAATGAGTCATTGAAAAATATAGGTTATTAAAACTATTGTAAATATCCATAGCTCCCAAGGCCCAGATCACATCCTGGTTGCCTGCATTATAAATATATGATTTGGTAAAACCTGGATAATTATTATGAAATAGGGCGATAGAACCCGAGGACTACTGAACTGTAGGCAGATGTTACCAAATTTCCCACTCCCAACAGCACCAGTTAAACAGAAAAAGTAGCAGAACAGGTTGGAATGAAGAAGTCAAGGAAGTTTTGTTCATGAATCTTCATAATTGGACCTTTGGCGGCTTCTGTACACTTGGCTGTGAAGCTACAAAGTGGTGGAACAAGAGCCATCAGAGAAACTAAAACCATGAAAAGGAAATGGAATCTACACCCATGACAATTGGCCTTGTCCACTGTCACGGAAGCCTCCGTGCCGTGGGCTCCTGGAGGGGACTGAGTGCCAACCTCCTTACTACAGACTATGGGCCCTGGGAAAGAGTGCCATGTTATCCTTTTGTGTGTTATTAATAAAAATGTATTTTATTATTTTATTATTTCCTAGCCGTTTACACAGCACACTAAGGTCTGGGAGATAATCTAATGAAGACAATGTGTATTCCTTATTTCAGTGACATCTGTATCCTTTTGTATTGTTAATCCATTTACTGCCCCTGTTGTCTCTGGGAGGCAGATTAAGGGGCGGTTTGTATCTCAGTATCTTGTTTTATGTTAATGTGCGTTTTGCTGGATATATCCAGCCGTCTGTCTAAAGTAAATCAGTTCTCCTCTTGTTGCATCTAAAGACTAGTCTTGCCTGGTTATTTGGGTACTGGATAGCGATATCCCTTTACTTTGCCTGTGGATATTGCCTAGGGATTGTGGGGAATTATTGTCCTGAAGGGAGAAATCGCTCTCGGCGGAGAGGGACAACCTGAGGTCCCTGGTCGGTCCGTCACATCCGCCATCTTGGTTGCTTATCTGACGCTCGGGGCTGAATTCTATAATAACAAGGATATGTGTCATTTAACATTTCTTTTAGATGATGAAATGGAGCCTGTAATGGAGCCGGGATTGTACAAAAAAGAGAGAAGCAGATCCAGTCCCCAATATGTCATTTGAAGAAAAATACACAATCCGATCTTGTCTTTACATGTATGACCCCCTATACAAAAAGTCTTGCATTAGGATCTTATAGAAGGCCATAGTTACTGTATCTCTTATGAGAGACTCAAATCGTAGGGTGATGTTTGGAACTGCAGCATTACCAAGTCTGTTTGAGATCAGTCAGCACGTAATGCCGTCGCTCAGCTACCTAACGTCCATCAAGGATATTTCTCTCTCTAACTGCAGAAGTTCCTCACAGCTTTAACGAAATATATTTCACATTTCACTTGTTACACCCCGTAGGGGAGGCAGAATGAAAATGCTTCACCAGCTGAATGGGTGTGTTGAGATTTGTCTGGATATAGACTTTGTCATTAAGGGGTTAAATTATGTGTCGTTCCATTGGGATCTCCCTGACTTCAAATTCAACCAAGTCCAGCATGGAACTGATGCCCCATGCATCAATCTAGGCATCAAATGAGTTAAGCTTAAGGCTCTGTTCACTCAAATGCTATTTTTTATTATAAACATAGTGAGATAATACAGAGCATTCTGAGTGCATTCTGGCTGAACATGACCCTCGGGATACATTAGGTTGACTCATCTTGTTGGCAACTCTACCAAGGTGACCTAAAATAAGCCAACGTGTCCATTAATGGCTCTGGACTCCAAGCTGCCGAACAACTGGCAGCAACAGACATGGCGATTCGCTCATCTGGGACTTGTCCCTCATCTCAGCCTGATAACGTTTATTGGGGAGCCTCCCCAAATAAAGCTGGCCCCAAATGAGTCAAAAATATGGAAGGCCACACCAACCTGCTACTCATGGGCTTGCAGGATGGCAGTAACCCAGCACCCTTGGTGCCAAACTAGGGGCCATATATTTCCATAGGTGCTCAAGTATGCCTCATGTGCACTAGACAGCGTACAAGCTGGGTCTCTACTGCATACTTGAGTGGACACCACAATTCCATAATCTCCCACTTTCCTCTGATATTGAGTATTTTGTCTCAATGTTTTTTGAAATCCGCCAGCATCACCAGCTCTGCCCATCTGCAAAGGAATTTCTACCATGTCTCCTGTATATATTAATATAATTTCCACGTAACATGATCTTGTAGACGATATACTGTTTTCCATCATGTTCTGCTAGGTAACACTTATTTTATGACTTCATTACTTATTTTTAAAGCTGCAGAGACACTGTTTTATAGGTGGTTGAGAACTGCTGTGAATTAGTTTTACATAGTGCCATGTCTAGCTCTTATTTGGGTTTTTAGAGTATACATAGTGTGAGAAAATTGTTATTTCAGGGTCAACACTTGCTTGGGTCTCAGAGCTGCAATAAATGCACAATATCAAATTCACTCACCGGGTTTATACTGTAGCTAATGTTTTAAAACCTGTATTAGTAGCACACACACAAGTGCTAAATGTTTTTTTGGATTCTTTTTCTTGTGAACACGGTGAGTTTACGTTAAATGGGTCTGATTTTCAGGTTCCATTGTCCAACAAAAGAAGTAGGTGAGATCTATACCTTCTACACAACCATTGATGATTTTTGTTACTGAAATCTTAATATTTAAAATAAAATTGATTGGACTGTTATGTTTTTTGCCGTGGTGTTCACTTTTTTTATACATTTAACACTTCATTTAGTAATTTCCACTACAATTTGCTGTATTAGTATTTTTTCCATTCAGGTCAGCCAGCAGGCAGTCAAAATTCCTTTTAAATAACAGGCAGGCTTTGATTGGCAGTGACATAGCAGCAGCAGCTTGCCACCCAATGGCCAGTCTGGACCTGAGAAGACCCACGGAGAGGCAGGATCTCGCTGAATTCTTCTCCTCCCAGAGTTGGTGAAAGCAGTGTTCTAGAGCATTGTAGAGCAGCATTGCAAACTTCTTGGCTTTTCTATAAGAAGATGCAGGTGAAGGGGGTTTTAAAAGTCCAATGTCTTTATGATAAATATGGTATTGATGCTGCACCTTGCATTATAACTTCGCAACACAATTGTTCATATTCTTCTAGCACAAAATCTTTAAACCTAAATATGTTTCTAGTACCCAATATCAGGCAGAAATGAACAAAACATCTACAACCAGATTAGAACAATGGGAAGTGGAGATCTTAAACACAATCGAATTCTTAGCTTCATTCTGTAATCTGTAATTGATTGAACCCAATGATGGAACGTAGTAAGTGGTTTGCTTAGATCCCCTTAGAGGGTCCACTCGGCCCATCTAGTCCGCCTATTTTCTCTGATGTAAAGACTTGTCTTAAATTCAGGATAGCTTTATGCCTACCCCATACATTTTTAAATTCCTTCACTGTATTAACCTCTACCACTTCTGATGGAATGCTGCTCCATTTATCTGCCACAGTCTCTCTAAAACTTACACTACATCTAAGCCTCTGACCCTCTTTTTTTAGACTATGATCTCTTGTTCTAACATTTTTTTCTCCTTTGAGATAATCTTCACTCCTATACTCCTATATTTAACTGTTCCCATCACATCTCCCCTCTCTCTTCTTGCTACTAATGTATCTGTCTATACAACCCAGCACCCTGCTTGCTTTTTTTGGACATGTTATTGGAGCGTCTGCTTACCTTTACCAGAAAATAATCCCCTCTCTTCCATTATCACTGACAGAACAGGGTCACCAATGCTATATGCTGCCTTGGGGTTTTTACGGCCCAAGTGCATTATTTTACATTTATCAACATTAAACTGCAGCTGCCCCATCTTCTAATTTACTAAAGTCATTTGCCATTTGACTTGTCCCACCCAGAAGGTCTACCTTGTTGCAGACCTTTGTACCTTACCATTAAGATCTTCTGTAATATTACTAATAATTAATCTGAAAAAGTCCTTCCTCTGAATATACCCTGTCTATAGTTGGCCGATTCTTCCCTGCTACCTTTTTGTGAAGTCGTACTACAATTGCAGATTTCCAAGCCTCTGAAGCTACGCCTGCCAATAGTTTCTGGTTAAGTAAGTCTTCCAATTGTTTTGCCAGGACACTCTTTTAATAACTTTGGGTGCATCCCTTCAGGTCCCATGGGTTTGTCTGTTTTTTCTTTGGAGAGTTCAGCTGGAACTTCTTCCTCTGTAAACACACCGGTTTTACAAGTCTCCTTATTTATCTTTGCTAACAAGAGTCCCTCACTTTCTTCTGTAAAAACAGAACAGAAGCCTTTACTTAAGAATAGAAGAAGAAGGTCTAAGTCAGAGAATCACCAGTTTTGGGTAAACTTTTAAAAAAGTGTCGTTATAGGCGATGTTCAGTAGGGTTGCAGCATGACTTTCTCAGGTACCATAAACAATACAATAAACTGCAAACAAGACGGCTGTAACAACAGGTTGGTGAATCGTAAGCCCCCTATTCAAGTCAACACCATAAACATCCATAGTAAAAGCAAACAGGGCCATGTTGATGAGCAATTGTCTGTCCAGGACTCTTTGTTAATACTCCTCAATCATTTTTGTTTGCTTTTTGTTCTATTCCAAACAATACTAGGTGTGTAAATCCTCAAATTAAAAGAAACATGTTTTTTTTAGTTACCACTTAATTAACATTGCACAAATAAAAAGAACTCTTTTTTTTTTCTTAAATAGAAATATTTGGCCCACCTGGTGTCCATGATTTCCGATTCCACTGTAGATCCTCAAACCTTGCTTGGTCCTCGTTCTTGTCTTATGTTCTAGCGCTTGTCCTAAAAGTAAAAAACCCTTTCATCCAACGGCAGCTTAATTTCCTGCACCATTTGTAACTTAGCTGTATCTAATACTTAGATTCATTGAAGTGACTTTACAGCTTCGAGCAGCTCTTTAAACTCACCAAAGGGTAAGCTAACCGAAGCCAGGTGTGACCTGGTTGTATAGGTCAAAACTCATATTCGCTGCCAAAGTTTGCTTGCAAAGCCAATTTGTGACATTAATTGCATATGAAGTTACATGGAAATGAGTGCATTTTAAATTTAGTTTATTGTTGCCAAGTTCTAAATGTTTTCATATAAAACAACAAACCAGAAAAGCCTATTGTTTGCCGGCCCTAATTGTCATTTTGCGTCTGTTTATTTGATGTCTGTTATACTCCCAGCTGGGTAATCACTTCCATTTTACGTATGATGGAATCGCTCTGCATCTGCTATATTTGCGTAAATTAATATTCTGCTTGTTATAAACATTTCACGTGAAGGGAGTATGACAGTTCTTCATTCTACACAGGCCTTGGTTATCAGAACGCCATTTCTTCAATGGCTGTTGGTTACGGTCTTTAAAATATGTGATGCAAAATAATGTTTGGGTTTTTTTGACTATACATTTAGACTTAAGAGGGGTTCACAGCAGGCTTCTGAGTACAAAGGAAGTCCCATTCAGGTGACTGTCTCTTTCATCTGGTCACTCTGTCCCTGCAGCTTTCTTCTCAAGGCTCACATGGACTTGTGCCTTCAGAGTCTGCTTTGGCTTGGCTCATATGCTTGCTCTACAAAACCAGGTTAGGGTCAGGTTTGGTTTCAGAATGGGTCATGACATGATATAGCTGTCTCACCCACATGTAAAGCCAATTTAGATGCTGATCACGATATTCCAAAAAAAAGACAAGATTATGAGAACAGATCACTGATCCGCAGACCTGAGACTTCACCTGAGATGATTGTCAGATGTCTAGGTCAGCGTTATTCTTCTAGGAAGAAGGGGCCCTGGCCCTAAACCTGACCATGCCCCTCACAGCCTTCTATAAATATAGAGAGAGAGAGAGAGAGAGCAGGAGAAGGAAGGAAAGATCCGGTATCCTGTCCTGGAAGGTTCCCATGTACTATATGCTATTGTCTTGACACTCATGGCAGGCTAAGCATTTTTGTTCTGATTAAAGCAATTGAGTTTTATTTCTGTGACACTGTGATATCTTTATATTGACCAAAGATGGACACCACACTTTGGGTATCCATCAATCAGGTCTTGTCTAAGAATTGAGCTTTTTTTATACCCAAAACACAAAATAAAATGACAATGCATTTTCATGCTTTAGCTACTGCACATTTTTGTTTGCCAATTAAGTCAATTAACATTTTTTGGTCTTTATAGATGGCCCTCCTACACTTTAATAACCAAGGTCAGTGGACCTCTATCCCAGGGCCTGTATTATTATTTGTTATTTAATAATATGATGATGCACAACCAACATTCTAGCCTAGATGGAGTATTCAAAATAGAAACAGTTAATAATGCACATTTTCTTTAACTCAATCCGTTAGGGAAATATTTTGCGTTATGTATAAAAAATGGTTCTGATACAACTTTAGAAAAGTGGTCTTATCACCATAGGTACCAACTGAATAATTCCAGTGGTGGCTATAGTGATAAAATTGCCTCAAAGTTAGCATCAAAACCAATTTTCACGCATGATTGTTCTGATTGCAATGGCAACCAATGGGCATACCCGGGAACTTCCCAGAGAAGGCCCCTGGAAGCTCAGGGGAGTGGCTTTATAACAGTTGGAGCTACCCGCCTGTAGAGGCGGGGCTAGCTATACATAGGGATAGCCCCAGACAGAATTAAGTGGGCCGGGAGGAGGGGGTGGAGCGGGGGCAGGGCTGAGAAGAGCCAATCAGCACCCCTCTACCCGCGGAAAGTGATCATCCGAGGAAGAAGCACTTCACCCGGAGACTTCAGGTCAAACCTGGTGAGTTCCCAGCCAATGGACTTCTATCTGTGGATTGCACCTTTGCATTGGCCGCTGGAGTGATAAAAACTATTTTAAAATTTTGCCCCAGCATTTCTCTTTATAATTTTAATTTCTCTTCTTCATAGCTCATCTTCATCCTACTGGAGGCCAGCGGGCTGGATGTGGACCTCAAGGTTTTATGTATATCCCTGGTGCTTCCTGAAATGCCAACTGATTCTATCGTACTATGATCTTCATGGCAACCTGCGCTAAACTTTACAAACCTGGACATCACTGGAATAGATGAAACCCTAACCATCAATGAAATAAACAAACATATAATACACTATGGGCCGATCCTATATAACGACTCTAATAGGCCCTATGAAGGATGCCGTACTGAGACCCCAGTAACCCTGTGCATGCTCTAAACTCACGGTAATAAGTAAAAACTGAGACCATATATTCCATAACACCTTACGGCGTGTTTTATAATTCAATAATAAAAAATAAAAGTATAAAATGCAATTATGTGTATAACGTTTAGCCTTTAATCAAATTAGGATATTTTATATTACTTCATTAGATGCAATCATGATAGATTATTAATATGATGTTACTGTAAGGGGGTTCTATATTTTATTTTATTTTTACCACCGATGTCTGTGCTGGTTCCAAAAAAAACAAAAACTCAAAAACCTCCCAAAAAAACGATAATTTGCATTTGAACTCTTTCCAGGGCTAATAAAATTAGATTGCATGCTTACAATATGAGCCCAAAGCGCATTTCTCTTATAATAAAAAAATCATGCTTTCACTCAGAATGCATTAAAGTAACCCAGACGTTTGTTTTGCACGATTATAATTGAAATTCTGCGGGAAACACACGGGCACAGTTATAATAAAGGCCGTCGGAGCGGGTGCCGCGTGCTGGCACTGGAAAGGCTGGAAAGTGATTTTTTGGGGGGGAACAAAGACTTCAATAAAGTAAATCTTATTGCTCCACGCTGGGCACACGGCCCACGTATGTACGGCATTTGCGTGGGAGCAAATTACGCTGTGTATCTGCCACAGTTATGAAATCTCAGCTGGTGTATAAGGGCTTTATGTCGCACCTAGGGGGTTATTGGTGCAGACAGTAAGATATTGAAGCATGGCTTCTACTTTCCTAAAAGAACCACTAGCAACCCAAAAAGGTATAATTTATACTAACAGAGTTAGAATACCTGCGACCGCAAAGTTATTTCTGTGCAGAGGAAGATTTTAATATCCCATCAAACCACATCGGTCAATTGCCCTTTACCAGTTTACAAAGGAGACATTCATGGCTTGAGTGCAGAAGAGTAGGCGACTTTTAATGCAAGCAATTTGTTTAAAGGGTGCCGTGCCTTCCTCATCATCTGTGTATATGAAAGGCTAAGCGTTCCCGGGGCCAGGTGGTGGCACTAAGGGTCATTGGCAGGTGAAGTCTAATTTAAAAATGAAAAAAATCTATGGCAGGTACTGTATTAAAGAGGTGCAAGGGTGCACTGCGTTTAAATCGTGTGCATTTTTTGGCACTCCTGATAATATTTATGGAGAAAAATGCATTACAAGAATAAAATGTATCAATTTGACCTCCTGCTTTAATTAACATTGAAGCGGTTTTTAATACGTACCCTAATAATGGAGAGAGAACTACATGACAATAAAGACTTTCATGTATTTAAATGTTCTTAAATGTATTTTATTTATACAGCACCAGTATTGTGCTTCTTAAGGTTAATTCACTCACTGTATGACAAAACTAGAAATGATTGAACTGACAAACCGATATATTAGGTAAAGAGGACCATGCTCATAAGCTTAGAATCTAGAGATTGGGGTGATCACATAAGCCATGTTTTTCAGGATACATATACGTTGCACGTGTTGCTGTGTCATATAGGGTACATATAAGTCCACCACTAATTCTTATGCCCCGCACAGCTCCTGCCCATACTTCACCCACAATCTGTTTTTTACTTATTTGCTGGTCGAGGTCACACCTGAGAACCTTCCATGTTTGACCTGAAGTCTCCTGGTGAAGTCCTGCTTCTCGAAGTCTCCAGGACTTTTTTTTCTTAGGGCGGTGGGAGCGGGGTTTGACCATGTCCACTCCCCACCCACTTGGTACCTAGTCCTACCTACATCCCTCCCACTCCCCACCCACTGGGTACCTAGTCCTACCCACATCCCTCCCATCCCCACCCGCTAAAAGCTGTTTGGTTCTAGTCCCACTTTTATGTGTACTTTCACAAAGTCACTCCCTCAGAAAAGAGAACTTTGGGTAGCTGTTGAAGTTCCTATGGTGTTGAGGGCTTCAGTGGAAGTCTATGTGGTTACGTGTCCCTGGATTCTGTAAAATAGGCCCAATGTTTTGGGGTTTTTTTGCTTTTAGGGACTTCATTATCTCCAAGTTTGTAGTGCCCTCCTACACCATGTAGCTTCTGACTGAATGCAGCAAGATCCAGTCTGCTAACAGATTCCTGCTGTGTTCATTTGATGAACCCGGTAGATAAATGGTGAACTTCAACAAGGCTCAATTCAAGAAACATGTGGCACCTTTACTGAACAGGCCACAAAACTCTTTACAAACATGTCTTGTGTCTGGAAACCAGTTCAGTGTTGCTCTGGACCCTGAAGGACATTAGGACAACGCTGCCATGTTTGGGATAAAGGTTTAGAATCTAGCTTAGAATCTCTTTGCGTTTTCTGCCTTGGGTCCGCAGACGCTTCATGTAAACGTTTTCATTCGCTTTGTGTTGTCTTGAAGATCACCTAGAGAGGTCCTGGAACCCCTGGGAGTTAGCAAACCACCACCCGAACACCACTGCTTTCCAGAATCATCTAATTGTCTCAACACAGGTCCACAAATGTTATAAGACAGACAAACAGAGTTTATATTAGCTAGAGCCAACTACATGCCTAGAGGTCATTTAACACGTATGTAACCCCCCCCCCCTATACCGAGTTTGTGTCGTGTCTTTACCTGCTCACACGATCCTGGCTCCTTTTGTATCTGCTCGGAAAAGAAGCCAGTAAACTGACACTCGTGACGAACGCGGTTTATATAGCTGAATGCAGATTACCTTTGAAATATTACTGAAGAACAAATATTTTGGTAGCTTTGTACGCTCTTCATGAAAAATACAAACCCTCCGCATGTGATTGTTGATTTAGTAACAGCGAAGCGTATCATATAGACGGGGTGCATCTCCGGCACACGTGTTCTGTGCTTTTAAAATTATTACACGGGAATGGCAGCATCGAAGCCTGTATTTTGGAAACATATGACAATGAACATAGAATTAGGATTTTTTCTTTTTTTATTTTTTCATGGTGGACATGCATGGGCACAAAACCCCCAATTTGTACTAAAATACATAATTTATGATCATTTGCACAACAGGGAAAAGGTAAGTTTGTTCAAATTGCACATACTAACTATTGGCAATAATATATTTAGAAATCTAGAAACATTATATATTTGAGAGAAAAAAAGAAATCTAGAAACATTGAATGTGACGACAGCCTCTACCGCTTCTGGGAGACAGTTCCATTTATCTATCACCCTCTCAAAGCTGAGTAAAACTTCATTACATTACATTCCAAACCTCTGAGCCTTTAGTTTTAGATTATGGCTTCTTATCCGTTTCTCCTCCTTTGAAGTAAACTTCCCTCCTGTGCTTTGTTAAATCCCTTTAAGTATTTAAATGTTTCTATCACACCTCCCCTCTCTCTTCTCTCCTCCAAGCCGTACATATTGAGCTCCCTTAGTCTTTCCATTTAATTTTTATTCTGAAAACCATTCACCATTTTAGTCTCCAATTCTCTCCAATGTGCCACTATCCTTCTGGAAATGGGGGTCTCCAGAACTATCCCCAATACTCTAGGTGGGGTCTCCTGATGCAAAATGCTGGTGCACACCTGCGAGCTTATCCTGTGTGTGGCATTATAGATAGAATTATATGCGCGCGCATGTGAAGGATTTCAATGTCATCTTGCAGCAGCTAGAACTGTGAAAATGCGACCATGCATGACAAGAACTGCCCCCCAAAAATTGCTTCTGCAGAATGAAACAAGGTGGTGGGGCTAGCCATATGAGGGGCGTGGTTAGCCCTGTGATTGACAGTGCTAGCCATAGACAAGGGTGGGAGAATTGTATCTACATGCAAGTTGCAAGAACAGGGATGTATACATGACATGACCACGTGTGATGTTACATGATGTTATGACACATGAGAGATACACTATATGGACAAAGGTATTGGGACACCTGACCATTACACCAACAGGGACTTTGATGACATCACACTCTAAGTACATAGACATTAATATGTTGTTGGAGCCCCCCTTGCAGCTTCCACTGCAGATTTTGGGGTGTTTCTGTGGAATTTTTGCCCATTCATCCAGTAGAGCGTGTGTGAGGTCAGGCACTGATGTTGGACGAGAAGGTCTGGCTCAGGATCTCCATTCCAGTTCACCCCAAAGGTATTCGATGGGGTTCAGGTCAGGGCTCTGTGCGGCCAGTCAAGTTCTTCCAACCCAAACTCATCCAGCCATGTCTTGGTCTGCGCACTGGCACACAGTCATGCTGGAATAGAAAAGGGTCCTCCCCAAACTGTTCCCACAATGTTGGAATCATAGCATTTTCCAAAACGTCTTTGTACATCTCCTCCAGCATATCAAGACACTAATGTCTATGTCTCATAAAAGTCCCTGTTGGTGTAATGGTCAGGTGTCCCGATACTTTTGTCCATATAGTGTACCACAGAGCAGGTGAAAAAGTGAAATTTCTGATGCAGGAAGGATTTTTTTCTTACTTGGAGAATTTTTTTTACCCAGTTTTCACCCGGCAGGTTGTGTAGAGCTGCAGTAAGGATAATCTCTGCAAAGAAGGAAAATAATTTTCAAGAGAGGAGAAAAAAAACCAGGTATAGCAGCTGTGAGATGAGAGAGGCACTTCTTTCAAGGGCCTCTGGTACAGAGCAACAAGGAATGTGAAAGAGCCCTGAGGGCACAGGGTAAGTGAGTTCATCGGGGTCTTGAGAAACGATAGCTAGGGATGGTCTCATTCCCCAGAAATATGGCCGACAAACATGATGAGATACATCACGAATTACTGTGTGTTACTCTATGTTATTCTGCTTCCAGGGCGAGATCAAAAAATTTC
The DNA here is from genome assembly GCA_009364415.1 of Spea multiplicata. Taxonomy (NCBI): domain Eukaryota; kingdom Metazoa; phylum Chordata; class Amphibia; order Anura; family Pelobatidae; genus Spea; species Spea multiplicata. Next base: position 101,825 of record VKOC01018285.1, read on the forward strand.
AGGCTACAGAGGAATGAAAGGAATTATTTAAAAGCAGAGATAATCCATCGAGGATTTCCAGCTATAAGGATTAGGAGTCTAAATGCATGGAGCTTCGGGGGGAATTATGAAGTAAATGTATTGGCTAAACTCAGTGTGTTATTTAACTAACATATGTGTCATATTATATTATTTAACCATACGATAGCTGAGAGGTCCCTTTAAATTTTCATGGTATATCCATTTTTAACGCGTGTGTAGGGGGTCTGCAGAATCTCCCTATATGAATCTGCCCCTCCCGCCCACTATTTGCCATGCCCCTGTGCACAGCTACCCATGCCCCTCTGGGCATCTATCCCTGCCCGTCATGAAGCCAGACCCAAACAAGAGGGAGAGCTCCGGGTAGCCCAGGTATGCTCATGTACTATATCTAAAAGTTGTTACTATGTCAGCATGCAGTCTAACATTAATTTAACGTGTTTCTGTACATGTCCTCAAAAATTTATTGAAATATCTTCTAGATTGTAAGCTCACAAGATCAGGACTCAACTTCTGTTTCTGTCCAAATTTGGAGCGTTTGGAATATGATGGTGCTACATAAACCAGTTAAAACAAAAAAATAAATGAATACATCAAACATAATAATAATAATAATTATAATATTAAATAAAATGTCCCAGGAGGCTATTCTTTTATGGACAAGTAAAACTGACAACTGACTGAGTGACAAAAGTTTTGGGACCTCGGCTTCTCAGAGCTCTCCCTCTTCTGACGGAGTTGCGTGGTAAGGCGGTGGGGCTAGCCGTATGAGGGGCGTGGTTAGCCCTGTGATTGACAGGGCTATCCATGGGCAAGGGAGGAGAATTAGGCAGGGAGTGGGCATAGGTAAATGCCATTCCTCTGCCCTGGAGAATGTGACTCTGAGACCCTGGGAAGTAATGCAGCGTTTCACCCGGAGACTCCGAGTCGAACTCACAGATTTCCCAGGTATGCTTAAAAAAGAGGCCAACCAAACAACCTTCCTGGACGCAAGCTCTATAACTCTCAGCCGACCTGGAAAAGGCACGCTATTTCGGATACACCATTCTAATAAAATGTAGCCTCCAACATATTCATTCAATATTTACTCGTCCCATAAAATTAAACTCATTATGAAATCTAACATAAAACATAACCTTTTAACTATGTTATTTGATCTTAAACTTTTATTAATAGTATCTTTTTTTTTCTCCAAGGGCTCCAGTTTAAGCCGATTCGGTTTTGACTTTAGTGTTTGACTGTATAATGCTAATGAAATTAATCTCCTTAATCAGAAAAACAAAGTGCATAACCCCTTCTCTTTGTGTATTATACAACAGTTGTGTTGACGTATTTCTATGGTGACGGTTTTATTAGATTTTCCATGACCTATTCTTTCTCGTTACACATAAGAGCTCAGATAAAGATGTGCATCTGATACTTGTGTACAACGTGATAACACAATTAAAGATAACTACGAGACGTGTGTGTAAATATTATTGTTGTTGCAGGAACCTGATGTTCTTACTGTGGCGGAGTGTGTAAGTAGTGACTCCGAAGTTGAGTTCCTTGGAGGACTGTAACCATGGAATGTGCCAAACAGATCAGAGATGAAGTTTTTTTTAAGAGTGATGCCAAATGGCCCTGGGCGGAAAATAAAATGGCCTAAAAACGGTTTTATTCACCCAATCGCAGTCCAGGGCCTAATTCCCATCCAGACTGAGGCTCTCTTGAACCTGGCCGATGTGGGATTACATGCATACCTGGGAACTTTCCAGGGTAGGCTACCCAGTGCTCTTCCTCTTCTGAGAGCCTGGCTTCATGAAGCAGCAGTGCTAGCCATAGAAGGGGGCGTGGTAAGCTGTTCTAGGGGCGGGGCTAGACTCAGAAAGCACTAAAACGGTTTAGAATAGAAGGTGGATTGGGTGGAGAATGGGCGTGGCTAAATGACCCTCCGCTTCCCCCAAAGATAAAGTAGAGTGACCAGGAGACCCGGATAACAGCGCTTCACCCAGAGACTCCTAGTCAAACCCAAGAGCTCCCGGGCATCATCATATGAATGGATCTGATATGCTGACAAATTCTATGTGCCTATGAATGGTAAGAATAGAGAAATGTGTAAGCATAATGATATACAAGTTGCTTGACAGGTAATGTATTGAAAGACTTTGTCATCACTAAATAACAATGCCTTCTCCAACTGTGGTCGTACATGGAGGACTATTGAAACCCCTTTTACCCCTTTGCCAAACTACTTATAATAATAAATAAGTTATCGTGATGATCTGTAGCTCTGGCCAATATATTCAAAACAATATGCACTAAATTAAAATGTACACTAAATTTGTATTCAGAGGGCCAGAGCCTGTCTGCCTCCATGTCTCTGGGAAAAGAACGTTTATAACCAGAGAGTTTGTCTTCTGAACACAAGGAACTCAGTGTCTGCACCTACAGAACGTTCAAATATCGCTGACCTCGTTCTTTAAAAAATGTCAATATTTGTTAGGAGACTACAGAAGCAAGACAGGTCCGTCCCCAGGGGTCCGAAGAACAGCCAGTGGGAACTAAATATAGTTCTGCTCTGAAACCAAGGAGACTAAAATGTAAAGAAAACAGTTTGTGAGAAAGAAAAAAAACGTGGCCAAAGTCCGCAAAGCCTCACCAAAGGACACTCCAAGCCCTGGGCATCTTCTCGTTTATCACTGAATGGTATCAAGCTGTGAACGTAAAATACTGTCTTGTTTGTTCTTTGTTTAAGTGACTTCATTTTGAGAGAAATGTCAGTAAACGTAACTATATTTCTGCAGCTTACATAAACGTACGTCGAGCCGCGTGAAAAGAACTAAAGAACAGGAAAGAAAGCTCAAGAAAAATCCCGTAGCAATAGTGCTCCAACGAGGTCACCATATTGCCATCCAAATTAATTTAGTTAATTAGTTTTTTTGTATCCAAATAATTATTATGTTTTTTTATCGCAGCAGTTCAAAAACTTCAGTCCACATCCCGTAAGGGAAGCACGTAATCAAACATTATTCCTCGTTTTATTGTTAAAGGAAATGCTGTCTTCCTTGTCTCCTGACCTATATGTTACGCATGTGATCTCATGTTGCCCAAGGAAATTCAGATCATTAAAGAAAAATTCCCATGGAAAATCCAATTACGCTTTACAATAAACTTATAGCTCGTTTCGCAGGGTTCTTCTAGATTGCCCGACGAGTCTGTACTTGAATTCACAAAGCCGACAGCCAATGACTTTCCGGAATTACAAGTATCTTCTTCTTCAGCAACCAATTGACTTTTTCATTTTCTTATGGCCCAGCAGCACCTGTTAGACACAATTATTCGCTTAATTTACAAAGTTTAATGTCGAAATGGGTCTAAAATTATAGTTTATAAAATACAAAGCAATATTTATTACATTTTTAAATATATGTCTAAACACTGCACTTTTTATACCAATACATAAAAAAAATTAAAAACTATACTTATTGTTCTGATATATATATATATATTTATTTTTATTATTTTTTTTAATTCTTTTAATTGCCAAGGTATTTATTAATAGCTTTACCTAGAAGGTTCCATTGCAGAGTTTTCTGAGGGAACTCCATACAGAAAAACTCCATTAGAAAACTCTATTCTTATATAATGCTTCGTGGCATTGAATAATGATTGAACATTTTGCTAATTAAACATCTCTGGAATAAAAAATGGCATCTGCATGGTGATATATGGAATGGCCATGTAAACGTATATAGTTATTAGCGTCAAGGCAGGAAGACTTATGGTATAACTTATTTACAGGGTCGCCATCAGGGGGGGTATGACAGTTACCGCCCTGATCACCCACCTGAAACATAGCGTGTGAGGACCTTGAGGCAATAGAAGATCTGGCACAAGGTGTTTATGGGAGAACCTTAAGGGGTGGGGCAATTTGTGGGGCAGTAGGATGGACACGGGACAAGCTGATGAGAGGGGCATGAGGTGCCCAGGCGCCAAGAAAGTACTGAGCCCTAAAATGTCTGATGGCGGCTCTGCTTACTAGTTAGATTTCAATAAAAGTATTGATGCACAGTAGGATCAACAGTGTAGGGAGCAGTTAGCTGAGGTGGGTTGGTGAGTTTAGAACACACCAGTAATTAGCATTAATAAAGAGCAGCCCCACTGTATCATAATTAATTTCAAAGATGGCACATGCAAGCTGTTTGGGGGCACTGACACACTATTTGAGGCAAATATGATACAGACAAGCAGTTTGGGGACATACGTGGCACCGACACGCTGTTTGGGGATAAAACGGCACATACAAGCTGAATATGGCCCACAGATGGCACAGGGAAGCTGTTTGGGGGCAATGACAAGCTGTTTGGGAGCATAGATGCCACTGGAACCTCGTTACAAATTAACCCCTCTGTTACAGACATGAGCTGTTTTAGAGAATTAACCTCTATTACCAGAAATTAGAAGTTTCAAAGAATGAACCCCTATATTATTAGACATCAAACACACAGTCACACAAACTGACATTTCACACACAGTGGGTTTCTTACCTGGTGCTGGCTGCAGTTTTATACTGAGATCCGTGTGCAGGAGGGCCAGTCGAGAGAGTCTTCTGAGCTATTAGCCAATTGAGAAGTCTCTCCTGATTGGCTGAGACCACCTTCACTCGGAGCTCTCATTCTGAGATTGGGGTTTGTTTGTTTTTTAATGGAGGGAGACTTTGTCTTCCCAAGCTGGCCCCCCAGCACAGCCAGGCACCAATGAATGATTGTACCCCACCGATGACAGTCCTGATACCCGGTGGTCTAGTTTGGCAGTCAAAACTCTTTGGATAAAGTGGTCTTTGGCAAGTTCTGTCACTCACTCAATTTATTACATAACCATTCAAACGTTTGGAGTCTCTTAGAAATTTCCTTGATCTTGAAACTTTTTTTCCCATTAAAATAACATGAAATGGATCAGAAATACAGCACAGACGGGGTTAATGTTGTAAATGCTGGAAATGGCTCCGTGTTAATGTAGTATCTTCATAGGCGTACAGCGGCCCTTTATCACTCCCATCACACCTGTGTTCCAATGGCACGTTGTGTTCCCTAAACCAGGTTTAAGTTAAAAATGTAATAATTTAATAATTAGAAATTCCTTTTGCAATTATGTTTGCAGCCAGAATTTTTTTTAGTTTTCCATGGAAAACAGCTAAGTGACCCCAAACTTTTGAACGGCCGTGTGTGTCAGGTAAAGATGTGAATATTGACTCTGAATGGGGTCTTTCAGTCCTTCAAAAAGCAAAGTGTAACAAGCCGAGGCTTTCATACCTCTCTTCACAGGTAAACATAAAAAAGAGGTTCTCTGAGGCTGTGAAAATTCAAGGGACCGGAGCAGAGACATTGATAAAAGAGCTTTTTACCAAAGTAAAGAAAATACATCATAGTTGACAACATACATCAAAGCTGTTTTCTCCTACCACAAGCACTTTGGTTCTTGCTTACGTTAAGAAAGCAAAGTATTAATCGCCTTCTGCTAAAGAGGTTATTTTGTCTTTTTTTTATGTGATATGAATCGATCTTTCACATATATCTTGTTGATATCTGTTCCTCCAAATCCTCTTTTAGTGTTCACAGAACTGGATCGTAATACAAACCGCCATCCATACGTGAAATTCTGAAACCGCGTGAGATACCTATTTAAAAAATGTTTCGGTGCGCTATGATTTACTGCAGATTCCTTTGAAAAGATTTCGCCAGAAACAGATCTCTGTGTCTTGCTGATAACCATGTATTATTTGCAGCCCGAGGGTCTTTTTAGGAACCCGAATGAATGAGTTCTTTCTCTTTGGGACTAGGGGGAAAAAAATGATATTTTGCCTCTAGTCAGTACTTTAAAGTAAAGTTTATTCAACAGGGTGGTTTGTATTTTGTTAAATAGAGCAAGGTTACGCATTTGGGAACACATAAATATGTTGTTTATGTAGAGTGGCACTTTAAGGCAGTGCAGACCCCTACCGAGGAGGGTTGGATGAGGGGGTGCTGCCCTAGGATGGACCGGGGTCAGCACAAAAGATAAATATCTTGCCAAGTAGAAGTGATCATTTTCATATCATAGCTTTTGGGGTATATCCGCTAATGTGAGAGATGGCAGGAGTTTGAGGAAAGTTATGGCCTTACCTCTCTCTCACTTCACTATTCACTCACTTATGAAGGGCCAACACTAGCAAGTTTCTCCATCATTCAATGTGAGAGAATGAGGCTGGCCCCGGATAATGCAAAAATTCAATGTGTAGAGAGACTTTGGAAAAATCACACCTATTTACCTATAGATTATACAACGCCAGCCAATGCCACACAAGCTCTTCATGTATAGCGGTCAAGGAGCCCAAATAAAGCTCTCCTGCAAACTCTTCACCATAGACAGCGAGTTTGCCTATAGGTTAGCACAGCCCTGATATCTGAGAAGAATCCTGTTTTCATGTAACATCCTAATGAACTATAATCCATGTGTAATAGATTAACCCCAAAATACACAATACATGGATTCTAACGCTGGCTGTCTGACTTCTGCCGGTGATTCTTCCCACAAATACAGTTAATGCAGCCAAAGAGTTAATTGATCTGTGAGGGACTCACAAAACCCCCATGAAATACCCGTTAGTCTGCACACTGAAAGTTAATAGATCTCCAAGGTTAGCGGTAGGACTGATGTTCCTTGGTCACCTGCTTCGCTTTAAACTAATGGAGCTTGGCTGCTACATTAAGGCACCTTATACTGGATCTATCCAGATGCCGATCACATCGAGACACAAGTGTCTGGCACCTTCCTATTGTGTCCTGAGCTGAGGCCATACTATAATTATTATCAATGTCTGCTTTGAGTCATATTGTACATTGTTAGTGTAAACATTTATGTTGTCATTTCATTGTAAAATACCTGCAAATCTGGTGTTTGTACATGAAAGTGAGAGTTTGCAGGAGAGTTGTAGTTTCATCTCACCCACTTCGCCTACCATGACCTTACACTCAGAAGCGTACCTAGAGTACTTGCCACACTAAGGGGATCCTGTATGTGGCACACACACAAATGTAAAGACACCTACAAAAAAATGTAATGTTGTCAAGAATATTTATTACAATTCTGTAAACTGTATGTCAACCAGGGTTCTGAAAATGAATTATTAATGTATAAATAAATGAACTAAGTTTAAATACATAACCTTTACTGAACAGATATGGTACAGCGTACTTCCCATCACTATACACTGAGCTAGACATTGAGAGTAGTACAGCATAACCCCCATCACTATGCACAGGTTGGTCAGCTGGCCCACCAGGAAATCTCAGTGGCCACAGGTACACCTGACACCATTTCTTCACACAATGAACAGAAGCATGAGATACTGCAGAGTTACAAGGCCCACATGCAGGGAGCTTTAATAAAACTGAGATAAAATAATAAAAAATACAAATATAAACCTACACAAGGGAAAATCAGATCTCTACTATAATTGAAGGAGATACATTTGTGCAGCCTTTTGTGATGACGGTCATATTGTGTTACCGTCCTTGTCACCCCTGCACACTTTCCTCTTCCTTTATCATTTTATATTTTGGTGTAAAGATATTTTAATTGTCTTGTATTGGTGTATATTATTTTTTGCATCATTTCTTCATTGTTATATAAAGATAAATGGCACAGGGTAAAGCATTATGCAATACAGACATCACTTTACCACATATTACATAATAAGTCATTGTGTGTTTAAATATCACTTATTTCCATAACATATCCTGCCAGCAAAAGCAATCAGCAGTCGTGGGCAAAAACCAAGAAACGCCTGCCAATGTATTTATTTCAATTTATGCCTAAAAACTGAAAATACCCATCTCTGATAATAAGGCTTATGCATATGAATCAAAAACGATTCGGGTTAATTTTTCGTTTTTCGTCCATTTATTTTTGGACACAGAATCTTGTTTCCTTTCTTTTGGGTTTGGATAAAATTCAAAAAGTTTTCCCTCATTCAAAATCAAAATTCCTTGTCAATCACTCTCATTCACTCACACAATCTCTCTCATTCATTCTGACTCACACTCTCATGATCTCTATCAATGTGCTCCTTCTCTGTGTTTCCGCTTCTCCTGCTTGTACTCCATTTCTTTTTTCCTCTGTCTTGTCTTGTGGTCTGCTTTTATAGATGCTTTGTTACTTATGGGACCAACAGTGAGTAGCCATAAAATTAAGGTTGATATACGATCCAAAGTGACAGTGCCTATACATTGGATATTCCTCGTTAACAGTTATACATAGTTTTTCTGTTTCTATGGATACATTAAAATAAATGTAAACAATTAATTCTAGTTCATTCTAATACTCGAGAACGGATATGTTGCTACCAAAATTATTTTGCTTGTCTGTAAACATAAAACCACCACAAAGTCAATCAGCTGTAGGCAATATGATGTAGGTAAGCTTTTAAACATTTCCACATATTTAACTCTCTGGCACAAGACAAACATTTAGGATAAGTGAGGTTATTCATCACAGCGTGTCATAGGTATTGCCTTCAAGGAACGACAAATCAACGGACTGCCAGTTACCCTAAGGTTCTTCTGCCTGGAACAGGATGTGTTCTGTACTACAGCTCAAAGAAGCATTATTAACAGGATAAAGCGCTGGAAATGGAATATCCGCTTCAGTATACAGGGACATTGTACATTGTCTTAGAACAATCAAAATATTGGAAGAAAGAAGAACATTGAAGAAATATAAGAAAAAGAAAAAATGTATATTAAATGAACAGTTAACCAGAGCATCTTACGTGATATGAAACATATAATATTAAATGTTACTCATTAGGGAAACCATCTGCAAAAGGGTAGCCTCTGCCTCTTCCAGATATCCCAGCTTGGAAGACATCCAAGTTTAATCGAGGTGAATTGTTCCATTAATGGGAATTTTGCAATGTAGCAAAAAAAAAGCTATTGTTTCCAATGGAATAATAATGTATCCGAGACACGTGAAGCTGCTCTGGTGTGGCTTGTTGTTAGGTTGAGATATGATCGCTGGTTAATGATTGTTAGTTTTTCCAAAGCATTTCTGCTTCACATCATATCTTCAGTAAGCACTTAGCCGAGGGTTCCTTCAAAAACCCAATGAGGTCTACTCACTAAATGGGGAGTTTGCCGGCGAGCTCACTGACTTCACTATGTCAATGGTGAAGAACGTCTCCTGCAGGATGGGCTTTGCAATCCCAGCGTAATGCGTAATTAAATGCTGAATTTCCAGATGTCTGCCACATTAACCCGTTGTGTGCATGTCTATGACCGCAATCAAGGAGCATTACTTAATACAAAGGAAATATTCTTACACATAATTGTTTCTTTCCCTTCATCAATATCTTTCACTTCTTCTACAGCTTTTAGTGGGAGGGGAGTAGGTGGAAAGTGGGTGTGGTCACACTCCGCACTCCTGCCCAGAAACTGCCCCCGAGACCCAATGGTGTATCCACTCTCCGTGCCTCTGCTTTGTTGCAGGACTTAGTTGACCTAGGCCCGGTTCACAGCAGAAACCCCAAGAAGCAAGTCTCTTCCAAAAGACCCCATGTCTATGGATGTAATGCTCGATAAGCCATTCTGGGGGCACTCTTTAAATTTGAATTTGCCAATGAGTCTGAATGAAGTCTTTAGGGAAAGTTGGTGCCTTTTACTGGCCCAAAAATACCTGCATGCCATATATCCAGGCCAAAAAGTGAAAAAGTAATAGAATTGTGTGCACGAACAGAAGGTGCAAATCATGAAAAAAGTGGCATTACTGCCCTAGCCCATGGCTAGCATTGTACAAATCAACCCTCCACCAGCAAGCCAAAAGGCTTGGCCACAAAAAGCAAAATTAAAAGGCAAAAGAAAGGGACTGAGAGATTTGGAATCTAAGGAGGACAGTCCTTCCCAAGGGAGGAAAGTTGGGCAGTAAGCGTGAGTTAAAGGTTCCTTCTTCCTGTTGAAGGAGAGCCCGGCCGTTGGGTAGTCCATGTTGAGGCAGGCAGCACGTTGACTCAGAAACACTTTGTGCCAGATGAATATATCAGAAACTTTCATAAGAGAATTCCGAGCTGCACGACAAGAAATCAGGTCATTCTCCTGTAATAAGGAAAACTACCTGTTGCATTATGTATATTACACAAGGAACTTATATAAAAATAGGTTAGGTGACGTAGGAGGCTCATGTCTGGCTGATGGCTGAGACGTTCATCTAGTGTTGTTGCTTCTCTTGGGTATTTCTATGGTATTAAGTTGAAACGATGAACTTTTTGAAACAGAAAATTATTCTTAAAGTGCTGTTTTACACGATACAAGTAATATAAATACAACACCATTGAAGGGTTCCATTCCTAATGTAAAGACTATTCCAAATCTGGACAATATCCCTTTTTTGGCTCTGTAATACTCTGCGACCGTAACTTAAAATTGTTGGCTGAAAACTTTGCAAACAGAATTAACGCATTTAAAGCTCATCCGCGTGGATCAAGAAGGGTTTATCCGGGAATACAAAACGTAAGACGTTAGACAACAAGTATTACACGCGAGTAAATGATACAAACAAGACCCACACCCAAGGCTTCACGGCATTAGATGTCTCAGAGCAAATATTTCAAAATAACACCACCGGCGGCTTTCGCCTCCAAAGTTTTACTGAAGGTGAAATAACCTTTTTTTATTATGATTGTTCCTACGTATTAAAAAAATAGAATGTAATCAGTTTACATAAAGGACATAGCAAGATTGCCTCCTCTTTTATTTTTTGCAACAGAAGCCCAAATAGAGATGACATTACTACTACTAATAATAATAAAAAACTACAGAGATGACCAAAAATCCAACATCCAATCTGGCTCTGGCTTGTGAAGTGGTTTAGAGCCAAGTCAGACCAAACCCATCCTCCGGTCATGATGTTGGCGTAAGCGAACCTCCATATGGACATCCACAAGAACTTTCCTTCCGTTGCAACATGCTCAGTGGTCTGCTGGTACCGCTATGAACAGCGTATGTTTCCGAAGTCTCTGTTCGGTTGCGGATAGTTAAAGGGACCGCCAAGTGTCCATTGAGCCCCGCAAGTGCTTAATGCATATTAAAGTAATTATGTAGGGTATAAAGAAATAAAACACTTCTATGGAAGATCTGTGGTGCACCACCCTCTGAGAGTCCATCTCTACATCATTCTTGGATGCTTGAACCAATAGGAGTGCTTTCTGCACACGCTCTTTAGGGGTCTCATTGGACTCATGGACCTCTTGTACAAATCCCGGCGCACAACACTGAAGCCACGCCCACCGTCTTCCGCGCTCAGTACACCGGAAGGACAGGAAGAAGAAGTAGAAGAGGAGGAAAAGTGAGAGTGAAAGAAGAAAAGGTAG
>VKOC01018286.1:0-10010 GCA_009364415.1 Spea multiplicata
ATATTACTGTATACAGCGCTGGGGGTTATATTACTGTACAGCGCTGGGGGTTATATTACTGTATACAGCGCTTTTTCTCTTTCTATCTTTTCCTGTAATAGTTATGTTTGGACTTGGTTTTTCGGTGTTTTCTGGTGCTTCTGGCATTCTGTAGTCAGTCACACGGTGAGGAAGGATATTTGTATCTCCAAGTCTTTACCTGTCACAGAACGCGCGTGTATTTTCCTTCATTCCTGGAGCAGATCCGCAGCAACAAACACAACACATACATCAAAGAACATGAAAGCGAAGAAAGAAGGAAATGCATCGATCTCCTCCGAGAGCCCAGACAACCTGCATGTGATTCCTGAAAACTAATTGGGAATGGAAACATTTTTCATGGTTTGCGTTGTAACAATGTATCAACTCGCGCCTCAGGTGGTTCTGGGTAATAACGGGATTGGAAGAGGAAACACCTTGTCATCTAATATCAAAGTTGAAAGGCGATTGTCTTGAATAGGGACATTCATTTGGATCGTGGCTGCCGCCCAGCAGATGACATTTCTACTTATTCCGGTCCGTTATTCTCGGGGAGGAAAAAGTGGATTTTTCCCCCCCACATTTATTTATTTAATTTCTTTTTTCAATAAAAGTGATTTTTGCATGGTTGCACATCATTCACTTTGGCCCCGATGTTCTTTTGAGCTGCATTATTTTATAATTATGTATTATTAATACCCCGCACTTCCTAGAAGCCTTTTATTTTCCCGTAGATTTCAACCAAGAGCGATTTAATCATCTTGAAGACGTTCATACCTGAAGGTTAGTATTCAGAGAGAGGAAACTGGGGCGCGCTCCGTATCGGTTCATTAATCTGCTGATTAAAGAAACATCGGCAGAGAATTTATTTTAACCCCTTAATGACAAAGCCCGTACATGTACGGGCTCAAAATACATTGTTTCCAAAGGGTTTAGGGACCGCCCATTGCCCTTAAGGGGTTAAAAAACAATGCATTTGCCTTTTGTTAGATAAAGCAAAATATATATTGATTTATATGTTGACTGTTCCATATCACCTGTAAAATTAAGTTTTTTTGTTTTTTTTTCAATTTTCTGTTTTAATAGATAAAAAAATGGTTCGATAAAGCAAAAATTCTAAAAAAGGTTCCACTTAAAGACGAGCGTGACGCTCCATCAGATTTGGGTTTGGATTAGAAAAGAATGAATGATATCAGTGAAGTCTACTGGCGGAGGCGGCAGGTCCTCCGGCTTCCTGCAACTCCACTACTCAGTGGGCCGCTTAAAAGAGAGGCCCCTTAGCACTATGGAGGGCTGCTCCAAGCCAACACAGTCCTCCATAGTTTCCTTTTAAGCCGCGCTCCCTTTAAAAGTGGGACGGCAGGATCTGACGTCATATCCATACCTGGGAACTTCTGGGCTCCGGCTCCCCGGAGCCTTCCCTTGCGGGACGCGGCCAGCACTGCACACTGACAGTCCTGTGATGTCGGTGGGAGGTCCCACTGACGTTAATGGGAGTTCCCGCTGAAGTCAGGGGCGTTCCCGCTGACGGCAGCGGGAAACGCCCCCATTTAAAGGAAAAATGGGCGGGGAGCGGGGCGTGTCAAGAGAACCGAAGAATAAGTTCTCACCCGGCAATCTCCAGAACCCAGAGAGTTCCAAGGTATGGCCATATCCCAATAAGTAAGGTCAATAGTGTGGATATTTGGGATAATATATATTTTTTTAATTCCCAAGTTAATTTTCATAAAAAAAGGCAGATTTTGCACATGTGTAACGCCCCGCCTCTTTCAAAGGCTCCCCGAAAAATGAGAACAAATGTTTTATATAATAAATTTCGCAATATAATCAAAACTTTCACGATTATTTTCTGATTTACAGTTGATTAATAATATAGGAACCGATCCGTGAGGTTTATGGACGAGATCACTTTCAAAATTCATTAGACTGCTTTGGTTTGTTCCATTTACAAAAAAAAAATTCAAAGATAAAAAAAAAATGCAAATGTAATAGAAAGTAGAAATTAAGAAACAATATTAATAAAGTCTGATAATTCTAATTATTCAACGTTTTCAAACAAAAAATATTATAATATAATATAAAATATTATATTTTTTAGACAATTATTATTATTTATTTATCTATTCATATGTGCCATCATATTCTATAGCGCTGTACAATGAGGTACTGCAAAAGCCAACAAACAGACCACGTAAAATATTTACAGAATAAAATACGATTTATGGGCAATTTAGGATTTAACAAGGAGTGAATATTTTCAATCCCCAAATGTGAAATGTTAGCACTTCAGTTTACCGTCTTAATTGGGTCTCAGATGATTTCAGTTTTCTTAAATTTTAGTAATTGCGTGGCTGGATTTTAGAAAACTGTTCATTTATTGCCAAAAAAAAAAAATAAAAAAAAAAGTCTAAATAACATTTAAGGTAGAAAAGGAGCTTCCTTAAGGTGGAGGAGGTTCGCTGCACAGCACGGAATTTGATAAAGTGGTTGTGAAAAGAAGTATAAGAAGCTCTCGGGTCAAGGATTGAACCTCAACTCGTCAGATACCTCTAGTGATGACTCGGTGAGGTCCTTCTCGGATGGCGGTAGAAGCTCCCACGGGAAAGACGCGGTGCGGAAAAGAAAACGATGTCAAGATAGAAAACATAGAAGAAGAGCCGGTATTAGCGTGAAGGACAAGAGGTCGAAGAGGAATACATAGAGTGGAAGTCTGGAGAAGATGGTCGCGGTAAAGAGGAAACATTGTTACTGGCAGAAGGCCAAGTGAAGTGTGGGGAAGAAAGAAGAAAGAAGAAAGAGAAAAGAAAGAAAGAAAAATCTACTGATAGAGAGAGCAGAAAATATAAGAATTATATCACCGCCGGGGATAGATAACCTATTAGATTGAATCATAAATAGCATATATGGGTTATGATATGGGCTTGACCCACATACCCCTGTCATGATATAGGTGCCATGATATAGGTGCCATGATATAAGTGCCATGATTATAGGTGCCATGATATAGGTGCCATGATATAAGTGCCATGATATATGTGCCATGATATAAGTGCCATGATATAAGTGCCATGATATAAGTGCCATGATATAGTGTCATCATAGCTTCAGAAGGACGCTCGGCCATGGCTCATGGGTACAGTGCTTCGGAGGCTTATTCTTCGTGAGAATTCACATTGGATTTATTTCTAACTAAATCATATTTCATCTTTTTTGGTAAAAACGTCTTGATTTTACCGCCTGTGTGAAGCACATTTAGGTTTCTCTGCCAGATGGCGTAGCCCCGAAGAAGCCAACTTTATTGAAAGCGTTCCATCTTTTCAAAGGTAGAATGCGCGAGACGAGGTTTTTCGGTTGTTCCTGAAACGTCTATTGTCTGTAACGCCGAGGGAACGGCGGAGGGGGGCGGCTGGGGCGAAAACGCTCGAGGTTTTCATTAAAAATGTAATGGTCTCCACTGAACAAAAAAAAAAGTAATATCTGCCTATAATCCAGAGGGGGATAACCCGACAGAAGCAGATTACACTCGTAGAGGATTCTGACACCTATCCTCGTAACATACTTTGTCTCTATTTACCAAAAGAACTCAATTTTCTTCTTTAGTTCTAAAAAAAAATAATAAGTAAAAAAAAATATGAAAGGGATGGGCAAAAAGAACCCAGACATCTTTCTATATATACATTAATGACATTTTTATTGAACTGGTTTGGGGGAAAAAGGTGTATTGTTACGAGGTATATTTGGTTTAGTCGGGAAAACGAGCAAATCAGAATTATGGGAGATTAATGGCATTTGTTCCGTCCCGTAATAAATTCAAGGTTATTTTTTTATACTATACATTCATGTGAAGCCAGCGGACAAACCATTGGACTGATACAGTTACGCTTTTACTTTATTCTTCTCAACTTTGAATCTGTAATGGTGTTAACAGATCACAAATGCTAATGTATATGTATTAGAAGCCATGGGAGCAGCCAGTTTAACTTCCTGTTCTCAGGATTTGCATAATAACGTTGCTGCTCCCGATTGGTGGAAGCTCATTGGTTCTGGCTGATTTACATGAGGAATAGTGGAGAATGGAGGGGAGTTCTGAGTATGGGCAGCGATTATACAGAGTATGCCATCAGCTGCCACTGACCTGAGCTTTATGTCGTTAAATTATTAACTCTTTGAGAGCTGAAGGCAAGGCCTTCCATGGTGATAGGAGAATTTTTTTTTTTGTTGGCACTAAGAATTAGGAGACAGCCATACAAACAGCTTACACTTACTTAGGGAAACCTATATATATATACATACTCGGGTCAACACCCGAATCCTCCGGGTCACGGGAGCGGGGTCCTGACACGACCCTACTCCTCGCCCCTTTAAATAGGGGTGTGCCTCGCCGACATCAGCGAGAACGCCCACTGAAGTCTGTGGGAACGCCCACTTAAGTCGGACAGGTAAAGCTATTTCAAGATGTACCCCTGGTATACCCATGTTTGGGAGATCCAACATCCACCACCCTCACTCTTATAGAACGAGTAACATTCGTTACATTGAAACATTAGCAGGCAGCCTAATACGGCTGCCAGCTCCGTGTACCAATCATTACTAAAACTTTCCTTTTCACTGTTTTACAACCACTGGGATTGGTCACAGACCAAGCCACAGGCGTCTCTCTTCCCAGAATTTAAGTATAAACACAAGGCATCTGTTTATATCCTAAATCACATACTTTTAAGGAAAAAGCTGCCCCCATGGCACTCCACTACTGAGTCTCGTTGGCCTGCTAGAAGCATCTCCTATGTAGCTGGCACTGCAGGGGTTAAACCAGATATCTTCAATACAATTCTATCATTGGAAAAGCTGAAGCGCATCCTATAGATCGTTTAAACAAAAGGATTTAATTGTACGGCGGTTGACGTATCTGCTTTAAATACTGCATGGCCGTTCGGCGTTCAGCTAAAGACGGTTACAAGGCCGCCGGAAATCCAATGTTTCCCGGGACTTCTAGGTATCGACCCGCAAAAACACAAGGCGCTCATCGACACCGCACTTAATTCTGCCTCAAAGAGGGAAATAATTGCTTATTGACTCCGAGAGCAATTCGCGGTAACCCCGGGATTTACAGAATTTATGCCTTTCCCGCCATGGACATTAGTCTCCAGCCTGCGGTTTATAGGTGAGATTGTGTTATTTATTTATTTATTTTCTTAAACGCACCACTTCTGGTTTTCGTCGATCCTGAGGGATCTCCAGCTGAACGGGAAAAGTAAAAATTATTGCCTGGACAAGTATTGAACCAAGACGTCCAAATCCTAGGGGGTTTATCTAAAGTCTGCAACAAAATCTTTTGTAAACCTTGTTAATGGCGTTCAATCCGTCTTGGAGTCTTCTCTGTATGGGGTCCCCTAGGGAGGACTTGTCAATGGACGTTATTGGAGGCCACGGAGACGTCATCCTCACTACAAAGTCCAATTAATATGTATATTCAGTATGTGTCATTAGTGGGGAAGTGGTAGGGTTAGGAAATCTATGAAGGTAATAGAAGTCTACTTTTAGGGGGTCTACACCCAACATTTAGGTTGTCTGCACCATTGTCGATGAGTGTGGCTGGAAGGGACTGTAGGCGGCAGGGTTTAGGCCATAGGCAGGAGGGTCAGGACTGGCCGCCTACCTTAACCCGAAGAGCCACCTGGTCAGCGTGTTGTGAGATGGCCACATCGGAGCTTCAGTGGAGACCTCCATGCTTTTCAGAGGTCCTTGGGCTGGTCAGGGGAGATCCGAGGATCCCCAAAGCAGGGCAGCAAGGCAGCTTGGAGGACAGCGCCCTAGAATCGGGACTATCCCATTGAAAACGGGACGGTTGGGAGGTTTGATGGAAGTCTAAGACTTAATGCTCACTTCCATGCGTTATGAATAGCTGGAGGTGCAATGCAGAGCGTCTCCAGTTCTGAATATAATTTAGCAAACTGCTGGGATACGGCAAACTGCATTACAATCTACGTCAGGGGTCTACAACCGCTAGCTCTCGAGCCAACATCACTCCTGAAATGTGATTTTCCAGCCAGCTCAATTAAAATAAAATTAATACATAAAACGATAAATATAATATTTAAAATATAGCATTTCACCCTAAAATACCACTTGTTTTTGATACATTTTAACATTTTCCATAATCTATCACTTTCATTTAATGCAAAGTTGGAGACTCGCGATCCACGTATGATAAGATCTGCTTTATTATTTATTTTTCTGGGATCCCTAAACTCCCAGACCCCCCCCCCCCAGGAGACGCGTTCATTGAAATGAGAATATAACTAAAAGTCTATTAATGGATGTCTCTCGGTAATGGGGGTCAGCAGCAGCTCCGCTAATGGATGTTAATGGGTAAAAGCAGATCGAGCCGGGCCGATGTATTACATGTAATTAAAAATAGCAATAAATGGTAAAACATGAAAGTTCAATTATACCCTGATAACCGCACAAGCCAGGTTAGCTTTCAGGAAACCATTATGTGCATGAGAGTCGGATTCCACATAGCAACAAGTCTTCTGAATATGGGTTATATTGCTAATAAAACTGTGATATAAATAATAAAATATTATGAAGCCGTCTTCTGCTTAAAGGGGAAATCCCACCATCCTTTTTTTAATTTGTTTTTCTTGCCTTTTCCAGCAGCTGCTTTTAAGCCGTTTGTATGATTCTCGCTCTGTTATCTGGGCCCCGATCTACTAAACAAAGACCCCGACTCATTATCATACTGCCTGTGGGAACAACAGAATGGCTCAGTTTTAATCACTCAGTTGGACACTCTGACTATGAAAGTCTATGGAGCGATGGACTTCACTAGCATTGCCATAAAGCATCAGCTCAGTGTGGTGACTGCAGAGAAAGGAACAAATAGACAGATAGATAGATGTAGATAGATAGATAGATAGATAGATAGATAGATAGATAGATGTAGATAGATAGATAGATAGATGATAGATATTTAGATAGACGGATAGATAGATGAAAGATAGATAGATTGATAGATAGATGATAGATGATAGATGGATAGATAGATGAAAGATAGATAGACAGATAGATGATAGATAGATGGATAGATAGATAGATAGATAGATGGATAAATAGATGAAAGATAGATAGATAGATGATAGATAGATGGATAGATGACAGATAGATGATAGATAGATAGATAGATATGGATTAGATGATAATAGATAGATAGATAGATGATAGATCGGATGATAGATAGATAGATAGACAGATAGATGAGACAGATAGATAGATAGATGATAGATAGATGATAGACAGATAGATGATAGACAGATAGATGATAGACAGATAGATAGATAGATAGATAGATAGATAGATAGATAGATAGATGATAGATGGAGGAATTACTGTATTGCGCTACAAAATGTAGGATCTCAGAGAGTGACCGATCCGCTTTAAATCAGTGAAATTAAATATTTTAACTTAAATTTGTTTTATTTATTTTTTTCCTCCTTTTGAGTCACTTAAACCTATAATGATCTCAGTCTAAAAAAAAAGGTGAATTATAAATGACAGCTTTCAGAAGAATATCCAGGTCACAGAGTATAAGAATAATAAGATAACGGAAGCCTCTCCATCTATTATTCAGGTTTAATTACGCTGCCCTCCCGAGGCTTCGGAAACTTTCCTAACCCGCTTGTTTTAACAAATTTTTTTTTCTCCTTCAAACTCCAATGGTGATTGTTTTCCCGGAGAAGGAAAAAGAAAGTAAAATCGGATTTATCCGTGGAATGAATGCACGCATTGCCTTATTCTCCTGTCCCCTACTTTTAGATTACTTGGAGTATTGATTTTTTATTCCACCCCGATGTACTTTACGCTACATCTCTGGATGCACGGCCATGACTTAAATATACTTCGCAGACACCTTTTCTTTATTTTGCAAGAGATGTCTATAAAGATAGATTAAATTCCATTGAAAATGTATCGATATAACGCATTTTCCGGTCAAAAATGGAAAGCTGCGATCTAGAAGAAAAAAAAAAAGGTACGGAGATCAGCATCGGAAACGAGATACATTTAATTTAACCATCTTGTTGACGTTTAGCCTACAGGTTTATCTCGTGACCTTTAGGTGGACAGACGACGTCACATTCGGCCGGGAACTACGATGAAGACGAGTCTTCTTTACTGAGTACAACATCCCAAAGATAGAAAGTCGCTCTTCCTTCAAGTTCTACAATCATAGAAACCCAGAACCTGCCGGCAGATCGGCCCCATCTGGCCCCAGTCTAGTCTGCTCGTTTCTCCTGCTGTAAAGACTCAAACCTTAATCAGTCGTTGGTCTCGTCTTAGATTCAGGAGCCGTATGTCTATCCCGCACATGTTTAATCCCCTCACAGGAAGTTGATATAAGACCCAGCAGGAAGTAGACTGTGTAAAGGAAAATGCATTCCCCCAGCATTCAGTAATAGTGTAAATGTAAATAGATTACGTTCCTTGTATTGTGAGGTACAGATGGACAGCAGAGCCCCAACGAGGACTTTATAAAGAATGATTTATTTACCGTTCAGATGTCCCATGATGGACAATAAAGACGGTGCATCATCATGCGTGGTTCTGATTGCGATATGTGCCACATTTCGTCCATGTTTTCCAGAACACATATAATTTTTACATATTGCTGACAGCCCAGATAAAATGCTGCCCTGCAGGATGTATAACTGACTAATTTGTCTCCTTCCATTAGTCTATACATCCCACATACTGCATGTGCGCTGCGCACGCGTGGTATACACGTGTTCTATAATAATACTGCTGCTTTTGTATTTTTTGTTGCTTATTTAATACTTTTACCCCAGCTATCAGCAGGTTTTGCCCCCCCGGTCTCAAGGTTTTTGCCCCAACCTCAGGGTGAAGGGGCAGATTCTCAGGGGTCACACAGACTCCCAGTTGGTGCTTTTGCTCCCAGCATGTTATCCCTGCTTGAATACAGGTGACTGTATTAAGTCTATCTTTAGATAATGACAAGTAAAAATTTTCCATGAGGGCCGGTATTAGAGCCATTTGGTGAGTCACTGCATAGAGTCTTCACGACGGGCTAATAAAGGGTTAATCTTTCAGGGTGGGCTCAGTTAGAAAGTTCCAGTCATTAATTATTTTGTATGTATTTGTGTTCCAAGCTGTAACCCATGTCTACTTACTACTTACGCCCTTAGCGAGGTGGGGGCACTGAGAAGCTCAATAAACCCCCAATCTCCCAAAATAAGCCGAGGCTCCTGGAAGGGCCACGGAGAGCCCCCCCCCCGATGGCAGGCGATGACTGGTATTTGGCTGGCAAAGAAAGGGTTACGTATGTAGTGAGTGTCTATGAGAAAGCAGGTCCCTTCAAGCATTTGGTGATTGACAGGAGGGATCGGGACTCGCGCCAGTCGCCGGCCGTCAGATCCATACGGCCCGTGATACAGGACGGGGGGGGATCCTGGCCCAGCCTGCTTCAATACATCAACCTTCATCAAATCATCTGATCAGCTGTCAATAATATTACCGGTTCGTTCATCAAAGTCTCGGGGCCAGATGTTCACATACGGCGTCAAATTAAGACGTAATTGGTTAAAACCGGAAAACAATTTCTTCACTAAATAACATCCACGGATATTGTTTTAACCCTTGATTTAGCCGAGTCACTGCAAACGGACAGTTTATTGGAACAAAATGATAAAAATTATGAAGTCAGGTTTTTGACAATGGCGACAAAAACAGCCCTGGGGGTTATTACTGCATTCACCACTCAGCTGTATATTACTGTATACAGCGCTGGGGGTTATATTACTGTATACAGCGCTGGGGGTGTATATTACTGTATACAGCGCTGGGGGGTATATTACTGTATACAGCGCTGGGGGTTATATTACTGTATACAGCGCTGGGGGTTATATTACTGTATACAGCGCTGGGGGTTATATTACTGTATACAGCGGAGGGGGTTTATATTACTGTATACAGCGCTG
>VKOC01018287.1:0-11861 GCA_009364415.1 Spea multiplicata
CCTTGTCCAAGCCTGCAGGCAGATTCTTTACATTTATCTTTTCTACAGAAAGAGACAACGTAAGCAGGAAAAGGGAAATTAGGCACCAGATGTTTGCGACTTAGATTTCTTTAACATACTGACTTGATTTAACTCTACGGTTTATTCATCCTCAGAGGGAAAGGCTTAGTGTTATTCTACATTATGGTTCCCGTTGCGCGGTAAAGAATCTTGACATACTATAATGTCTTGACAGATGATGTCATGTAATAAAGCCTGTTAAGAGACACATTATTTGGACTGAGGGCCTCTAGTTTTAGGGATTTGTATTTTTTCAGGATGCTGATAATTTCCATATGTTGCTCAGCAGTACATGTGCTGACCTCAGATATATGGGACGTATGAACTCTCAGAAGGGAATGTATGCATATAATTGCGTGTTGGATCTTGATACAGCCTTCCATGGGTTTGGATATAAATAACAGGGCTATATTACAGTCAGTGCTGGCATGTATGGTAGAATGTTTATAAGTGCGTGTTTCTGACAGCTCCACTAGAGAATAATGCATGTTAAAGTACAATGTATACATTGTCTACATGAGGTAGAAGCTGCCCTCT
Source organism: Spea multiplicata (assembly GCA_009364415.1). Lineage (NCBI taxonomy): Eukaryota > Metazoa > Chordata > Amphibia > Anura > Pelobatidae > Spea > Spea multiplicata. Next base: position 598 of record VKOC01018287.1, read on the forward strand.
TGCATGGTCCAGAGATTAAAGCAGCAAATCAGTGGCAAGAAAGCACTCTTATTGAAATCAATAGGACCGTTTTCTAGGCATTTCTATAGGGGTCTATATAGCCTGCAGCATTGGCCAAACCCACACTGGAGTTGACTGGTGGTCAGTATGCAATGTGGAAGAACAAACAAGCAGTGGGGAAAGAGGCAAATGCATTCGGAAAATGGATGGGAAATTAAAGGGACCTATCAGCTATCATACGAATTAAAGTGCATGTGATAGAGCGTCCCTTTACGGAAGGCAGATGCTTAACCTATGAATTCATTTTTTTTTAAAAAAAACACGCTAAAAAATACTGCAATTTTTAAAAAAAAAACCACAATGCTGTTTAGTAGTCAATCTCAGTGGAATCAGTTATCTTGGGTATTTGAATAAACCCAGCCATGTAATCTTTTTTGTGGTCCTTTACAGGGAGAAAGATTGTAACGAGATCTGGCAAGAAGTCACTAAAGTAGTCTATAAGCAAGACCAATGCGCCATCACCGAACAAAGCTACGAGCGCTTAGCAGAACTGGCAGGAGAAACTGTGCCCTGTGACAAGGTAACGTCTCCAGAGCTCTTCAATGTCCAAACACTTAATCATGTAAAAATGTGTTTAATTTTTTAGGTAATGTCATGTGACAGCAGGCACTCATAGGCTGTCATAGAAACGGAATGAGATATTACAAAATATTTTTTCAAAAATTGCTCTTTATAAAAGTTTATAAAAAAATTTATAAGAAGTTGCATAGCTGATTATAGCAACAGGTGGAGAAACAGTATGGCTTTCTTGAAAGGTTCCACTAACTGCGACTGGGCCGTGTCTCCAAACTAACTAGGAAATGACTGCATTAAGGTGTAAATATGTGGTAGGGTTTCCATTGAATGTTGCCGGGTTGGTACATCCATGTCACATATAGCTGTACCATTTGCTTCCATGCAGTATGTGGGATGCATAAACTCAATCCTGGGAGCATATAACCGATGATAGAGATTAACATGTAATATATATGGCCAATATATTGCCTATCTCTATATATATGCCCCAACTGCATTCTTTGCTCTGCCAACAATTTGCTTTTCTCTTGAATCATTATCACTCCTTCCCGTTCGCATATCAAGATCTCACCCACGCTACGCTTGTTCTCTGGAATCCCTCACCTTGCTTATCAGTCTCACCCTCAGTTATTTTAAACACGCTCTAAAAATTCATATGCAAATCTATGGAATTCATAATATATTACTTTGATTACAAGAAAAAAATAGGAATATTACTATAGCAACGTACCATAACATGACACTAATACTAATTTATTCTCTTGTGGATCTCATCTGGATTATTGCCGCTCCAATCCATTCTGAACACCTCTGCCAGACTGATTTCCTTATCTCATTTCTCTGCATCTGCAGCCCAACTGTTCTAGTTACTCAACCGGCTATTATTTCCATACCCTGTACTATATACACATTCCCTACTTATTTTATCTTCAAACAATCACAAAAAAACATGTTCACAGAAGAATACAATATGTCCTCCCTGATACCCACAGCCTGTATTCTGAAAACATCTGTTCCTCCCCACGACCGAGATCTCCACGTCCCTGACTACTCACATGGCCCTCAATTCAATGAACTCATCATCCCCCAAGCAGTCACTTCTGCCTTATTTTATTTTTTTATCTAAGTATAATGTAATCTCAGAAGTTCTGCAACAACAACATGTGTTAATGCCATTGTAAATACTCACTCTCTCATATTGTAAAAGGGATACAGAATCTGTGGGGTGTTTTAAAATGACCCCCCCCATCTATATGAATGTATTATAGAAAAAGGTATAAATATTTTGGCATATGCCAATAAATGTTGCTCATTATGCGGGCATTCTTTACAAATCTTAATAATGGAACTGCAGTGCGTTCGCAAATAAATGTAAATTTAAAGTGTATATTCAATAAATTTCAGTACTGCGTTAGTCATAATTAGTTTTTTCTTTCTTCGCTTAGTCACTTCTTTGGAGCAGAACAAACAAACTTGTTCATCGATACACAAAAGCAATTGAAGGCTTTCGGACCTTGGAGGATACTTTTCATGGCTATCTGTTCAATGGCCTGACTTGGTGTGGGAAGACCTACAGTCCAGGTATATAGTCCATGCCAATATAGTCCACAAACATACTTTAAAGAAACAATCTGTGTTAACTAATGCCTACGCGATTTACTATGCCTCTATAAAACAAAACCTACATAGAGGTAAATAACCACCAACAATTATCTTTACTTATTTAATGTACATCCTTAACTGTCTTGTAATCGCAACTTTGAGGAATGTTCTTGTAGTGATTTTTTTATATCATGTGTCAAATATTCTTAGACAAAACAGCTCTTCTCGGGAATCTTTGGATGGCCTTGAAAGGTTATGTTTAGAACCTGTGGTTAAAAATATTTGCAAGCTTTAGGAGATCTTCTCTGGATGCACATTCTAACTTGAAGGGCAAGCACCATGTACTATGTACACCCTTCTCGGACATCACTAGGAACATACACCGCTGATGTTCCTCACACTCTTAAAACTAACATCCTTGTGTTTAAAGAGCAGGTGGGACGGCGGTGCATCATGGCCAAAAGAATGGTGAAATGTTGACATGTTTTTCAGAAGAGCCATACTGTGTTCTGTTAAATCCATGGTACTAACCTCTTTATGAGTAGTCTGGGGAAACGGGCAATCAGGCCCTGTCCCTCAATGATGAGATGAAGGATACAGACTAATTTATCCATAGCCAGCGAGGGGTTTTGCCATTCTTCCGTTGCAGTTGTTTTGGTTTTGCTCAACCAGTCTCCCCATATGGTAAAAAGAAAGATGGGGTCTTCATTTTTTTAAATTAAAACGCATGTAAAACACACAGTGCATTAACAGAAAGGTTTTAATATACAACGCAATATTTTAATTGTAGAGATGAATTTCCAGTCTTGCCCGGCTTGGGATGAATGCTACAATAATTCAATGTCCTCTTTCTGGAGAGTGGCCTCTGCCGCAGTAAGTAATTCAATTTGAATGGAGGGAATCAATAAAGATGCTCTAAGAGCTACTACCTTGCTGGTGGCACAATGAGCTACCCCTGGGTCAATCCTGAATCGTACTACAAGCAGATCATGCACACAAACCCAGCACACCTGGATGGGGGAGGGGTTCTGGAGAATCCCCTCCATGTACATTAGCCCCCTTTCCTTACCCCCATTTCCCAGCTTCGGCTGGTTAATGAGATCCCTGCTAATAAGTGGAGCAAAACTGAAGATCACGGAGAAGGGATTCTTTTGCCACTCTGGAGCTACAGCTTCTCCCTAAGGCTAGTTGTTGTAATTTGTTTTATTGTATGTGAGTTTAAAAGTGGACACCACCATAAATTTAGTGGGATCTCTCAGATATTATATGCATTTAAGTGCATACGATGACAGGAGTGTCCCTTTAAGTCACATAGCACCTAATGACGCAAAAGGCTAGCAAGTTTAGTATATAAGATATATCTGCCAGCTCAGAAATGAGTATTTGTGACACTTGCAGCTTGTTTTTTGAATGCATGCAGATTAAATATTATTAACCCTTATTTTATTATTTGCCTTTGCAGTTTGCAAGATCATCATGCGGTGTGGTACATGTAATGCTGAATGCTTCAGCAGATGGTGATATTGCCAGAAAAGAAAGGTCTGAGTTTTTTTTGCTGTTTACATAAAACTTAAATTTGCTAGCCTTCTATTTCCTATGACTGTATTGGTAAGAGGAAGATTGAAGTGAGAAACCAGATTAAAAGCACTGACCAAATGGGTGAACCCCTATCCAGCATTGTTAGTACAACCAACATACTCAGTGAACCCAGCTAAAACCTTCAGCGCTTCAGTACACAGATGGACCTCATAAGCAAATTCTGAAATGACCACTTTTCTGAGATGTTTTTTAATTGTAATGTCCTTACAGTATCTTCAGAACTATTGAAGTTCCCAACATGCATCCAGAGAGGGTATCTGTAGTAAGACTCTGGCTTATAAGTGATATTAATGGTCCAGAGAGGTAAGTGTTGCATTCTTACTTCCTGTAACGTAGCTTTTGAAAATGACATAATAATTTCCCGTAAGACAGATTGCACGGAATGATTCGGAATGCATATTGATAAAATAGCCTGGTACTGTTCTATTGTTTAACCAAAGGATACATAATAGTATAGAGTTGTACTTATTATCTGTAAGGATGAAGAGCATCTCTCATGTAAAGTGGAGATCATCTTGCCTCTTCCTAGAATACCTCCCAGTTCTAGGGATTCTGGATCCATCTTTTTTTCTTGGGTTCATTTGGCTCAGAATATTTATTACTCTCTTGGTGCCATGTCCATGGTGTCCATATCCATAGTTTTTGCAGAATAATACACTTTTTACGAGATGCTTGGGCTACTCACCTACTCTAGAAAATACTCACTGGTGCCAAAGAATAATAAATGTTTTAACCATGCCTATATTAGTATTCATGTAGATAGACACCAGCTACCGACTATTACACATAAATTGGATCCAGTAACCAAGAATGGTGGTCATGTGTACCTTATTAAAGAAGCCCACCTCCCACAACTTTAGCCATTAGCCGGTGTGAGTTATATTGTTCAAGAGCACAGTTCTACAAAATAAAGATGTTACAAAAAAACCTAGACCAGGGAACATATGTTTAATGTAAAGTAAATATTAGAGCTAATTATGTGCTGTATTTCAGGGCATCATGCAATAGTGAATCAGTACTAGAACTGAAACATTACATTGAAAAACACAAGCTGGAATATAATTGTGTTGAAAATCATAGGTAAGTTCTGGCTGGCTTCCTTAGCATATAGTTACTTTATGGTAAAGATATAAATAGATTTTCTGTATGCTCTCTTAGCAGAGACTATCTAGAAAGATGAGGCTATTTATCTGCAAATTCACAAATGGCCACAAGGGGGAGTCTAGTATGTGCATAGCTGTTCCTATGGCAGTGTGTAGTTGTAACAGTGGAATCTGTGTTTATTGACTTCGTTTCACTTAGTCCTTACCTCAGTTGCTGTTAAACAATAGAAAAATAATCAGAACCATCCCTTACGGTTACATACAGCATTTTAGCTATTTCCTTATTTTACCATTGCCATCAGAAAGTTCAGTTTTTGAGACAATACCCTTTATTAAAAGCCTACTATTTCAGGATAAAGTGTTTTCATCATTACATTACTGCTGGGTTAGTAATAACAGAATGTATTTTGTTTTTTGACAAAAGGCCAGTTAAGCTTCTGCAGTGTATAGAAAACCCCGACGCCCCTGTCTGCAAAGTATGCCATTAAGAAAAGGAACACTAAAGATGACCAGCCACTGGACAACATCACATGCTGACTGTTAATGAGGTGGTCTTACACTTTCAGACCCTCACAATTCTCCAATTCTCGTGAAAAAAGGGCAGTCTTGGACAAAATTCACTGCCATGCCAAGAAATAACTTCTTTGATTCAATTGAACAAATGAATGCAAACAATACATTATAAGGTTATAAAATGTATTTATTGTTTTTTGTTTACCTGCAGGGAAGCAACATTCATAGGCTCCAGTTTATTATTGTTATCAAGTTGCTGATAAAGACACATTATATTAATGATACTTTCTCAGTACTTAGGCAAAAAAATAATTTTTCACTTTTTAGTAATTTGGGTAACATGAAGGTTAAATGTATGAAACCACATCTATGTGAAAACCTGCCGAGTAACTATTCATATCATGTAACCTTACCAAGTTCTTTCTACTCCTGCTTTCCTGCGTTCCAACCTCCTTTTTTTGCAATCATTAAGACTGCAAACTAAATCTTTATTATCTTTATTACGGTATATATCCTGTATCCTAACTCAATGTTCTTATATACGGTACATCCAGCTATTAATTGTGTTCTTCATTTCATTTTATATTAAAAAAAGTGTTATTTGCTGCCAATAAAAATGCAGTAATATTTAATACATACATTTATTCAAATTTACTAATGTTTTGTGATTTTTTTTCTTCGTAATGCATAAGCTAGCTTATTAGCACAGTGTTCATGTTATTCCACTAGGGGGAGACAGAAAACATGATTTTACCAATCACTGATAATATTATCAGGAAATGTAATTTTTAATAATATAGTATGTCTGTGTATCCTCAGACTGAAACACTGATTTCTAAAACCATGACCATTACATAAAATGTTTTGTGGAATTTGTGTAAGTGCTCTGTTTATCTATACTGGCTGTAGGCACTCATGTACTATGCATTGGTTGTAAGTGTAGACTTAGTGTAAGTGTAGTGTGAATTGCTTGATAAGAAGTGATCAATAGGGACCGGTTAAAAAGGTACACCTCCCTAGTTTGTATGTGGTGTGTGTATACGGGCAGTGTGTATATATAGGCAGTGCATTTGTGTGTATGCGGACAGGCACTTGTTAGAGCAGTGTATGTGTGTTTATGTGTATATGTGTGTATGGGCATCCACTGCGAGACATCATAATATGTGTGTGTGTGTGGGCATCCACTGCGAGACATCATATCCTTGCCCGCCAAACTCAAAGCAGCTAGCCCTCCTCTGCCCTCTCTTACATGCACGTGCATTCACCTGTTTCTGTTGATTAATCCTTGCCTCACATCATGTTTTTTTTTGTTTTGGGAAGGGGTAGATGCCCTAGTGCTTTGCCTTGCCCAGGACCAACAATGCTGTTAATACGGCCCTGGCCGTTTCAGATTATTAGTTACTGTCTTTTTTCTGTGTCCTTTGTTATTCCAGATGCCTGACATTCTGATCCTGATCGATCCGACTCCATGTTGTGCATTGTTGCCTCATTGGTCCTATATTCATTCTCACATTCTCTGTATTCTCCCCTTGGTTTGTCTGATCATCTGTAACTGTTCTTGCTTGCTACTATATTCATGGCTGTGCTGTCGTTAAAGATATGTATAAATTAGCAAACATATGCTTACCTCCTAAATTAGCCAGTGGCCCCATTTAATTGCTTCTAGGAGGCCACCTGATGGAGACATGCTGACTCTAAGAAGATGACGGCGCCATTGCAAAATAAAATTTCTCCCAGAGGATCTTTCCTGAAAACTACTACTACAAATTTTATCAAAGGCTGGTGGTACAATTAATGCAAGGAAATGGTTAAAATGCCTGCATTTAAAATACCTTGGGGTGCCTAGTTTTAAAAAAGATATGGCCTGATGTGGTCTCCCAAGTAGGGCATGGGCACAGGATCACCACATGTTAAAGTTCTACGTTGAAAAATGTGCACCACCCACATGTGGCCCTTTGGCTCCTAAACACCTAGGCAAACCTATGCATGTGTAGCATCGCTGAATACATACTGGAGTGTTCTTTGACAGTGACCTATACCAATATATATAAATTTATACCTGAATATAATGGGTAACATTTTGAAGAAAGCTGAGGGTATAATGTATGCTTGGAAAGAGTTAAAATACCAGCATTCGATATACCCTGTGGTGTCTAGTTTTAAAAAAATATATGGTTTGGTGGGGTAAAATGAATTGGCCAGGCTCAAAGATGTCCCAAATAGGGCATGGGCACAAGATCACCAAATGTCAAAGTTCAACACTGAAAAATGCACACCTCCCAAATGTGGCCCTTTAGCCCCAAACAACTAGGCAAACCTATGCATGTGTGGTATCACTGTATTCAGGAGATGTTGCATACTGGGGTGTTGTTTGACAGTTAACATATAGCTAAAGTAGAAAAATACTACTGCAAACTTTGACAAAGGTCCCAAATGGCACATGGGGGCAAAATGATGAAATAGCAATATGCTACTTGCACTTATTGTCACATATCTTGCAAAAAAACATAAAGAGGAAAATAGTAGAATTTATTTAACAGGTTTTTTCATTAGCTTTTGTGGATGAGTAAAAGATTTTTCAAATAAAAGTAAGGAAAAGGTGTTTTTTTCACCATATTTTATACTAAATTACAGGATATGCTCAAAATAATGGTATCTAAAGAAAGCCATTCTTGTCTTGAAAAAAACTATATATAACTTGTGTGGGTTCAGTAAAGAGAATATCACAGCTAAAAAAACAAGCACCGCAGAAATGTTACAACACCCATTGTCACAAAGGGTATAAAAAAATAAGACCAGCCACTGTCATGAAGGGGTTAAAGTAATTCTTTAGGTGAGCCTCAGGCTTAAAATGACATTATCTCATATGATTCATTGAGCCTCCATGATTTTATGGTGGGACGGTAATAGGGCGCCTTAATCTTCAAGGCGAATGGGGAGTCTGATAAGCCTTTTTTCTATATTCTTAACAAGCCTTAAATGATAGTTTAGCAAGAAAACGTTGATCCGCGTGCACAGTTAGGTTTGTTTAACATCCTGGCTTGATTTAATTCTTAGGTTTATTCATCCTATGAGGAAGCGGCTTAGAGTTATTTTCTCACAATGCTTTACATAATGGTTCCCATAGCGAGTTGTAACATACTGTGGGATTTGGATCTCACTAGATGGTGATGTCATGTAGTTAAGGCTATTGAGAGCCACCTGTTTATCTGGACCTCTAGTTAAATCGATTTGAAATGTAACATTGAAACCCTTGGGTATTTTGTGTCAAGGATGAAGATCATTTCCATATGTTGCTCACAGCACATGTCAAGTGCTGACCTTCAATATATGGTAAGTATTATTATTATTATCATTATTTAGTGTTCTATATAGCACCATCATATTACGCAGCTCTGTACAATGGGTAGACGGGACAGAACAAGTAGTATATAACATTGTGACTTACAGAGACAACAGGTCAGGAGGGCCCTGCTCAGAGGAGTTATGGTGTATTACACAAGAGGAAACAGTGCCGTTGTGAGGGACAGACCAGCCACAGGAGGGGGACTAGGAAAGACAAGCTAAAGAATGTGAGAGAAAGTTTGTAGACAAGAAGTGGGTCTTGAGGAATTTTTTGAAGGACTGAAGGCAGGGGGAAAGATGGATAGGCCAGGGAAGGGCATTCCGGAGGATAGGGGCAGCCCTTGAGATGCATGAGAACTAAAAATCAGAGGAGAGGACAGAAGGAGATCATTGGATGAGTGGAGAGACCGGAGTGGAGTGTATTTAGAGATGAGTGAGGAGATGAGATGTAAGGGAAGCGCTATAAAGGGCTTTGAAAGCAAGAGCCTTGATTTTGAAATGAATCCTGAAATGCACATGCAGCCAGTGAAGAGACGGACAGAGGGCAGAGTTGTTAGTAAAGCAATGGGAGAGGAAGACAAGCCCGGTATATGCGTTCATGGTGGATTGCAAAGAGGTGAGACAGGTAAGAGGGAGACCAGCTAAGACAGGGTTACAATAATCAAGGTCAGAGATAACGAGGGCATGGACAAGAGCCTTGGTGGCACCTTGTGTAAGGATGGGATGAATGGGGACAATGTTTTTAAGATGGAGACAGATGCAAGGCTGTTATTTTCATGATTTAAGACAGAGGGGGAGAGAGATCGGGAGAGGATAGATAGATCTGGGTGTCATCAGCATACAGGTGGTATTGAAAGCCAAAGGATGAGATTATTTTGCCAAGTGAGGAACAGAAGGGATCCTAGAACTGAACAAAGGAAAGAACAGTGTCACATGGATCAAGATCATGAAGAGTTTGAAGGAGACGAGGGTGATCCACGGTGGCCAAAAGCACCAGAAAGGTCCAATAGTATTGGCATTGGTATTATATATATTAGTAGTATGCATTAAAGAAGAGAGATGCTCACTCTAGTACATTGTACATAAATGCTGTAAAAAATGCAATTTGAAAAAAATGATCTTCTGTATTCAATCTCACACAAATTACTTACTTTGGGTATTTGAATAAACTAAACCTTGTAAAATATTTTACAATATTGTTGTACTGCAATTATTTTTGTACGGAAGTACGAATGCAATAAAGCTGCAGTACATTGAAGTACAACTGTAGGTTTGCAATATAAAAAAAAAGTGCAGTAAAACTGCAGTATTACAGTATTTTCATGTCCAAAAAACTGCAGTATTACTTCAGAAAAACTGCAGTCATTTTTTTGTAAGGGTCATGTGCAAGGATGGAGGAAGAAGGGATCGTTAAGACAGAGCTGCTCATCAGCTCTACTCATTTTATGTGCAGGAAGGTGGGTGGCTCGTTTTCTGCTCGTTTCATCTACAAGGAGGGGCTTTAAGTGAAGTTAATAAATAAAGAAAACCCTTTCTCCATACATTTAGTTCTACCTTTTGCCACCTTCTACGACACTAAATCTCAAACTTCTCCCTAAAACTATTAAATTATACATAGCAGACATACAACATAAGGTTTCCCTACCTCAACCGGATACTGGAGTCAAGCTATCAGACACTTTCAAATCAGTGGTCATGCCATCAGACGCTTTTTCTTTAGATTAGCGAAAGGTGCATTACACCTGCAAACGTGATACTAATCATATAATGTTACAATTCTGGGTGGATTTTACAGAGTTCTCACATAAAATATATCTCCCTGCAAAATTAGATACGTTTATTAAACAAATTAAAGCTAAATATCCGCTCATATCCAGCAAATTACATTTTCTAGCATTTCTGCATATATTACAAAATTCCACCATTGGACCAATATATTTACGCTGCACATATCTCACATATACACCCCTATATAATATCTTACAATATGGTGCATTTTTACTGTGGAAATTTAAAGATATAGCACCCCAATTATCAGCGCAGTACTTGATAAATGTCATATTTCAACATTCTACATGGGGTTAAAAAAAAATCCCCCATTGGACCAAAACAGTTACACTGCACATATCTCAAACATACACCCCTCTATTATTTCTGAGAATATGGTGCATTTTTACTGTGGAAATTTAAAGCTATAGTGCCCCAAATATCAGCCCAGTAGACAGCAACCGGCATTTTTCAATATCCTACATGGGGTTAAAAAAAATTCCCCCATTGGACCAATACAGTTACACTGCAGATATCTCAAACACATGTCCCTCTATAATTTCTGAGAATATGGTGCATTTTTACTGTGGAAATTTAAAGCTATAGCGCCCCAAATATTAGCCCAATTCATAGCAACTGGCATTTTTCAGCATTCTACAGAGGGTTAAAAGAAATTCCTCCATTGGACCAATTCAGTTACACTGCAGATATCTCAAATACATGCCCCTCTATGATTTCTGAGAATATGGTGCATTTTTA